>JAJKLI010000046.1:0-287388 GCA_023159215.1 Xylariaceae sp. AK1471
TATTAATAAAAACAGTTATTATAATTAAAATAATAACTTAATAGCTTATAATAACTTTATATTATGTTTTTTAACGTGATAGTTTTACTTTTGCTTTTTTTTTACCTTTAAGTACTAGTATAGATTTAAAAACGTAAAATTAGTATATAAAATTAATTTTTACGTTATGTTTTAATATAAAGTTAATGCTAATAAATATGTTTAGTTTTAATATTTTAATAATATTTACTATTATATTAAAATAGTTATATATAATAAGATTTTTAATTATTTTTTTAATATAAAAATTAAATATAACTTTTTTTATAATAATAATTATTAATTTAATATTATTAATTGTTATAAACATAATAATTTTTACTTTAAGATTTTTTATACATTTTTAAATAAACTCTTAACTAATTAATATATTAACTTTATTTTTGATAATATTAAATTATACTTTAATTTTAAAATAAATTGTTTTTTTTTTATACTTTTTTATTTAAAGCAAGCTTAAAGTTTATTTTAATAACTTGTTTTAGTTATATAAAAAAGCTGTTATATATTATTACTAGTACTATTAATATTATAAGTATAAAATTAATTTTAATAATTATTTTTTATTTTTTATTTTTTTTTAGGTTATAGTTTTTAACTATATAATATTAAGTTATTTTTAATAAACTAAATATAATATAATATTTAAAATAAGTTATAACTAGCAAGTCTTAAAAAACGTCCTTATCTTATTTTTTTTAACGATAACTTCGTTATTATATATAAAATAAGTATTAATATTATTAATAATCTTACTAGCTTTAATAATTATATAGTTATTACTGCTTATTTTATTTTTACTTTTATTAAAATAAAAGTATTTATTAGTAGTTAAAGCTTTTATTTTATTAGTTATATTTAGTTCGATATTTTATATTACTTTTTTGTTAAAATAAGTTTAAAAACTATTATTATATTGTTTATATTGTTTAAATTTCTAATATTATAATTATTATTATTTTTTATTATTATAATTTTAATATAAATTACAAGATAATCCTGTTTTTAAATACTGTTTTTATTGAAATTTACGTTTTAACGCTTTAAAAAATGAGATCTTAGCGTATTTTTACTCTATAGTTTTGTTTAGCTTTATTATTAGTAAAAAAAAACAAAAATTTTAATACTTTTAAAAATATTATTAATTTAAGTCTTATTTTCTGTTTTAACTAAAATTTTAGCTATATTATTAACTTTTATTAAACTAGTTTATATTAATATTAATATTATTATTATTATCGTTATTTTAATTAAAATAACTATTTTTTAGTTTAGTTATTACTGTTTTAAATACTAGTTTTTAAAATAAAAATAATTTTTCTTTTTTTAGTATATTTAAATATTTAGCTACTATTTAGCTATTTAGTTTAAATATTAGCTTTTATAATTCTGCTAATATTATATTTTATAACTTAATAAAATATTATTTTTTTTATGTTATTTTAAGCTTTAATATACTTAAAAACGTTTATAGCGTATATTTTAATTAACTTATTAGATATTATATTTTTTATAATATATTTATTATTTTTAAACTATTTTTTTATTATATTAAGTTAAATACTAAATTTTTTTTATTATACTTATTATAAATATAATTATTATTATTTTATAACTTTTTATATTTTTTAATAAAAACTATTAAAACTATTACTATATTGTTTTTTTTTTTAAATAATGTTTATTTTTTGTTTATTATAGTATTAGTTTTATTAAATATAATTATTTAATTTTAAATATATTATATTTATCAGTAAGTATTTTTATATGTAGTAAATTTTTTATTATAGAAAATAACTTAATTGTTGGTTTTTTCTGTAAAAACGTTTAATTAGAAATATTTAATATTAGAAATTTTATATGCGGACTTTACTAGTTTAAACGTTAAAGTTAGCTTAAAATTAGTTAAAATTAGTAATAATCGTAGTTAATGTTAAAATTTATTATAAAAAAACTACGTTAATATTAGTTATAATAACTTTTTTAAGATTTTTTATTTTATTTTGTTTTAATAGTTATAATTTATAGTTTTTTTTTTAATTTTTTATAAAGTTATTATTAAAGTTAGTAATTTTTATTAACGTATAAGATTTTTTAGCGTGCAAAATATTAAAAATGTTCTAGTTTTATTATTAAAAATTATAGTTTTAATAATTTTAAAAGTGTTTTTAAAATAAACTAAAAATTAGTTTAAGTTAATAATTTAATTTTTAAAGTATAATTATATTATAAGTTTAAATATTTATATAAGTTAATTAAATAATTTTAATAAAATATTAAATCAAGCGATTTTTTATATTATAAGCTTTAATTTTTTTTTTATAAATAACTATATTATAACGTAAGTTATAATTAATAAACTTTTAAACTTATTTAGTTTTTATAACTATATAACATTTATTTATATTATTAATTATTATGTTTATTATTATTAAAATATTAGTAACTTTTATTATTATTAGTTTAAGCGTATTTTTTTTAATTTATAAAAGTATTAAGCTGTTTTTACTATTCTTGTTTTTTATATTATTATTAATAACTTAAATATTAAAAACTATAATAAGTAATTATAATTTTTAAACATGTTTTTTGTTTACGTGTAAAATTAATAATTTATATTCAGCTAAATAAGTATTACTTATTATAAGATAATTAAAGTTATAAAAAGTATTATAATATATAATAACGCGATTTATTATTAAGCTGTTTAAAATATTAAGCTGTCCGATTTTCTAACTATATTATCTTTATTTTTAAAAATATTAATTATAATATATTAAAATTAATTAAAACTAATCGGAATTTTTTTTATTAAACGTTTTTATAACTACTATATATATTTATATATTATAACTAATATTACTATATATATTATATTAGCGCGTATAAGCTATAGTTTTTATAAAATAATTATTACTTTTATTATTTTTTTATAAAACTAACTTATTATTTTTTTTAAACATTTATAAAATTGTTTTTTTTTAAAATAAGTATTTTTTTAAGTTATAATCGTATATTTTTTATTTATTAATATTTATTTAATATATAATTAATTTTATAAAGCTTAAAAATTTTATTATATAATAAAACAACTTTATATATTATAATATAAGTAACTTTTAATAATAAACTAATAATATTAATAATTAATATTAAAAAGTTTTTTTAATAATTATAAATTTAAGTTTTTAAAAAAACGGATTAAAAAATAGTTTTGTTAATATTATTAAATGTTATAAACACTTAAAAAATAGTAAACAGTTTAAAAAACAGCAATAAAATTTAAAAAACTAGTATAATATTAAACTATAAAATAATAATTTATAAATTAAAAAAAATAAAACTAATAGTTTTAAAACTAGTTTAAACGTTTTTAAACGTTATTGTTTTTATATACGTTTTAAAAAATATAAATAAAAAATTTTCTTTTAAAATATATATAATATAATATTATATTAAATTTTTAATTATATAACCGTAAATCTATTTTAACGCGTTAAAATAAATAATATTAAAAAATTAAAGCTTATAAAAAAAATAAGCAAGTATATAAAATATAATAATATTATTTTGTTTATAATAATTTTTAAAAACTTTAAAATAGTAGCTTTTATAATTATTAAAAATAAAAAAACGTTTTAAACTTATTATTTATAGTTTAATATATTTATTAAAATACTTAATTTATTTTAAACTAAGTTTATTATTAATCTAATTATTTTTTAAAACTATAATATATTAATTACGTAATAAAAAACTGTTATAATATTATAATATAAAATAAGTTTTTTTTTTAAAATAATAAAAAGTAATATTATTTAATTTTAAAAATTAACCATATAAACAGTTATAAACTAATTTTAATTATTTTATTAAGCTTGTTTAAACTTTATATATTTTTTAAAACTTGTTATAACTATATTAGTTATAATTATATTTATTATAAACTTTATTTTATTAAAATTAAAAATATTTTTTTTATAATATTTTTACGCGCGATTATAACTTTTACGCGTTAAAAATACGCGTTATATATAATAAAATCTTTATATAAAACTTTACTATAATTTATTTAATAGTTTAAACATATTTAAAGCTTTAATATATATATTATAAAATATAATATTTAGTTTTTTTTAATAGTTTTAGTTTTACGTTTATATAATAATTAATTAATTATATTTTTAATATAATTAAGCTAAAAAAAAACAATTTCATGTTAAAATTAATTATAAAGTTTATAATTAATTTTTTTTTAAAAATAATAAGTTTTATTCGATTAAGTAGTTTATTAGCTTATATTAGTATTTTTTTAAATTTAATAATAAAAATAGCTTTAAAAATAATATAAACTTTAAAAAGTTTACTATAAAAAATATAAAAATCGTATTATTTAGCTTAAATAACTAATAAGATTTTAGCTTTTTTAAAAATAAAAAACATGTTATAATAATAAAAATATATATAAAAAAAGTTAAAAAATTAACGCGGTTAAAAAATTAAATAGCTTAATAGTTTAAACAGCTTAATAGTAAATTACGTTATAATAAACAGTATTATTAATAAAGTTAATTATTTAAAGTTAAGAAAAAAAAACGTTAAGAATATTTATATTTTTAACTTAATAGGTGCTAACTTAAACTAGAAGGTTATAATCTCTAATAAATATTTTATTAAATAAATATAATAAATTTTATATTAAACTTATAAAATAAGTAAGAATAAATCTTTTATTATTTTAATATAGTAATAATATATAACTTTTTTTTAATTAATAAAAACTTGTTTAACGAATTAAAATAAAAAATAAAAAAAATTATAAAAGCTTTTTAATTTAAAAATAAAGCTTAAAAAATATAAGCTAATTATAAAATAGTTTAATTATACTGAATTAATAAAAAAACTTATAAAGAACTTTTTAGATATTACAGTATTAAATAAATTTAAAAAGCAGTATAAAAATGTATAAAAAAATAACAGGCTAAACATAAAAAACTAGAAATCGCAGTTTTAAAAAGTGATAAAAAAAGCTAAAAAAAACTTTAATAAAGCTAAAAAATAATAAAACTAAAATATAGTTTTAAGCTAAAAAATCTAAATATTAAATAATAAAAAAGTAAATTATAAAGTTTACGTGAATATTACATAAATATTATATAAACAGCAAGTAAATAGTTAATAAAAAAGTTTATAATTAAAAAAAAACTTAAAAAGTAATAAAATTAAAACAAGTTTATTTTAAATAAAATAAATTATAAAATTGTGTTAAAATAACGTAAAAGTTATTATTAAGATTTAAAATTATAAAATTATAAGACTTTTTTAATTTTTTTTTAAAAAAAAAAAGTAAAAAAATAATAAATAAACGGTTTAAAAAATATTAACTAGTTTAATTAAAGTTATTTAATAATAAAAAAATATTAAAATAATTTTACGCTTTTAAAAGTAGTTTTAAAAACGTTTATAAAAAAGTTAAAAACAGTTAAAACAATATTAAAAATATTCGTAGTTATATTTATAAGTTTTAAAATAGTTTTTAAAGTAATTTATAAACTTATAAAAATTATTAAATATATAATCTATATAAAAATATTTAATAATTTATTAGTATTGTTTACGAAAATGTTAGTATTGTTTACGAAAATTTAAAAAAAACGTGTAAGCAGTTTTATAGTAATTTAAACTTTTTTTATAAAATTAACTAATTTTTTTTTATAAAAATAATAGTATTAATAAGATTTTTTTAAAACTATTATAAATAATATAATAATAGTTTATATAAAAACTATTTAAATAATAAACGTTAAAATAAACATTAAATAAAAATTTATTAAATAAAGCGTTTTAAACTAATATAAAAAACGATTTTTAAATAGTATATAAAAAAATCGAGCAGTGCAAAAAAATTTTATTTATTTTAAATAAGGTTTTTTTATTTTATTTAAACGTTAAAAAAATTTGCTATTTTTATTTTTTAAAGTATTTTAGTAATTATCGCAAGCGTTTTATAAGCGGCAAAAAAAAAGCGAGATAATGTAAGGATATTTATACTAAACTTTTAAATTATAAATTATAGTAGCTAAAACGAGATCTTTAGTTAAAGTATATAAGCGTGAATTATTTAAAAGCTATATATAAATAATATAAAAGCGGTTTTAAAAAAAAAATAAAAAAAAAACATAAAAATAAAAAATACTATTTACTTATTTATAAAAATAACTATTAATACATTTAATATAACAAGTAATAGTATACTTTATTAATTATTAATTTAAAAACGCTTATGAAATATTATAAATAAAAAAATAAATAACTTATTATTAATTTAATATATATAAAAAAAATTAATTTTTTTATAAAAGCACGCTTATATTTAATACACAGTAAAATATTAGCGTTTTTTAAAAACGTTTAAATATTATGTAAATAAAAACTTAAATAATATTAAATTTATTATTTTTTATAATTAAAAACGTAAAATTTAATATAATACTTGCAAGCGATATATAAGCTAGCGCAAAAAAGGTACTTAATAATAATTATTAAAAATAATAATAATATATTAAAAAAAGTTAACGATAGCTTATATTTAACTTGCAAGCGTTTTAAAACTGTTTAATAATAGCGCTTATAATAAAAAACAACAAAAAAACAGCTTAAAGCCGCTTTAAAAAAAAGCACTTAAAAATAAAAAGAGTTATTTACTTTAAATTAATATATGTATAAAAAAAAGGGGGATTAAAAGTAATAAAATTTAAACTTAGCATTTAATACTCTAGCTAAAGTAGTATAAAGCAGTAATAAAACCGCTTTGAACCCGCTTTAAAATAAACAATCACGTAACTACACTAATATTACAAGGTTTAATAGCATTAAAACTAGGAAAACCGCGAAATAGCCACTTTAAAGCAGTGTAAAAAAAAGGGAGTAATGTTATAAGCTAGGCTATAATAAATAAGTATTTAGCACGGTAGTTAATATAAGAACTAATACTAAAATTAGTACTTATTAAACTATAAAACTTTAAAGCAGCGTATACACTGCTTAAAGGTTTTCTTCTCTTTTTAGTTAGAAAATAAACACTTATACGCAACCTTAACAAGCACTTTTTAGCGTTGCTTTTTATATATAGTTATTAAAACTATAGTTAACTTAGTTGTTGTTATATATAACTTTATTTAAAAGTAGTTTTATTACAGCTTTTATTTTATTTTTTAAACTGTTGAAAATATGCTTCGTTATAAGCATATATACTATGATTTAACCGATATTTAGATATAGAATATTATGAAATGCTATAAAATTCTATAGAATTCTATAAAATTCTCTCGACTTTACTCCACTCTACTTTTTGATTTATAAGCATATATTATTAATGCTTATAAATGCTTATTAGTACGATGAAATATATTAGAAATATATAGAATTAAGAGAGATTATGTATATATAAAGGTTTTATTTCTTGATTTCTAGATTAACTTTAACTTTAATAATAATAATAAGCTTAATAACTTTAATATATTTATTATATAAACACTATTATAGTTTTATCTTTTTTATATAACCCATGTATAACAATATATTCGTTTAATATAAACTTTATATAACTACTTATTATAGCTTAATATTATATTGTTTATTATATATAAACTAAGTTTTTTATGTATAAAACACGGTTTAGTTTTATATAAAGTATATATTTTTCTAAGCTATTTAATAACTACTTATAAGCTAATATTTTTTTTTTTATATAAACTTTAAAAAAACTATGTTTTCTAGCAAGTTTTTTAAATGTTTTAAGTTACGTGAATATAAAAATTTTAACGTTTAGTACTTAAAAATAATAAACAAACTTTTAATTAACAATAAAGTTATTAATAACGTTTATATATAGTTTTATTATATATATATATAATAATTCAATAATTATTAAATAGTTATTATTTAAAAGTTTTTTAGTCTTTTTAGCTAAAAAATAAACACTTATACGTAACCTTAACAACCACCTTTTAGTGTTGCCTTTTACAGTTTATAGACCGTGAAAGGGAATCTCAACGAGAATTCTCGGTAACGTAACCTGCCGATATCTTAGTCTTTTGTTGCTAAGCTACGCGAAGGGGTTACCGGGTAGAAGTCCCCCCGCCCTGCAGAAGCCGACTTTTTATGTTCCAGTCTGCGAGCTCTTCAATATCGCGATGGTAACTCGCCTAAAGGTAGGAATCGTAATGCACTCCTCATTCGCTTGCGTTAGCCGACGGCCCGACACATTAAACACGGGACACGGGACACGGGACACAACGGATTGAGCAATCCGGCAGAGTTTGATTGAAATTGTTGGCGTGCCAAGAGATGTTCGGCCCATGGCTTCATCAAACGTGAACTAGCTAAACCCCCGCCAGTGGTCACGTGCAGAAACCTGTCATAGATCGCAAATGGTATGGAGGACTATATTCCCATATCCCAGAACCTTCAGTCCTGGAGGCTTCTATACTAACTACTCATCATTTGTATACATAGGTTGGACAACACTTTCGCAATGCCGGATTATCGACCTAAAATAGGCCCCAATTTCGAAACCAATAAGTAACTTAGACATTTTTGTTTTACACCAAGCTCAGACCGCGCCGAGCGAATATGACGTTAGATTTATGAGACGGTTGCCCTTCATAAACCGTTCCCCGTGGGTGTAGTCATCACTGAAGTGTCAAACACACTCTTCCTGCAGAACTACCAAGGAAAAATAACTTGGAAAAAAAATGATGGCTGCTGGGGGAGACGAACCCCTCTGCCTAATAAGTCGTCGTAAAGAATGCTGTGTACAGACACTTCGTTAGGCCGTACCAACTCGGCCATTGGGCTATTTGAATTTTCTTTGTAGTGCCCAGATCCATTCTAACATATGTATTTTCTTCTTCATCCAACACATGCTAAGCGGCTCGTTGTCATGGTGGCTTTGAGAAAGGTCAAGTACGAGCCGGACGGGTGACTTATCACATGCTAAGATGGCAGGCTAACTGGTTGTCTAAAGGGCTATCTTGCTATTGCGTTCTTATTTCAGAAACCATGTAATGATTATAAATTTATCGATATCTATTATGTGTCAGAAAAGACCATAACTTTGTCATCTATTTCCATCTTTGCAAGCACATCTGGTATTGCAATACCCCCTCGTGTTCAATGTTCGTCATACCAGCTAGTGCTTGGATGGTGGGGACTGTATGGATCACCAGGTCTATCATCTTCAACGCAGCACTTCGTATTTCCAAAGTTCGTAGTGCGAACAATACGATCATTCTTTGTCACCTCTGTAGGCTGCAGCTCCTGTCTCCAGGCGGATGAACCACGAACAGGTGGTGGATAGGCTTTTAGTCCAGGAGCCCCATCGTACGCCCTACCAGCCTCGGCGTCAACAGACACACCTCTGATGAATGTGAATGAGTTCCACGTCGAGATCTCTTTCTGCTGTTCGCTCTCGAAAAGTCCCTTCGAACGATTCTTCATAGAGCTGGACCGCAGGTGCCAGGAGGCTGCGAACTGCTTGATCCAGTTGTCGCCGGTGAAGATCTTTGGGATCGCTGGAAGGCAGAAGACGAGGAAAGCGACAGACAGTTCAGTTGTACACCATACGAAAACTGCGGATATGTTGTATAGGTTGTCGTTCGAAAGGTAGTATATGACAGCTCTAGTAAGCCGTGCAGCTCCCACCAGACAGGCACTAAAGCGTTCGTTAATATCATATAGCGTGCGCCTAGGTAAAGGGGGTGGCTCATACACGACCCCAACCGCAAAGACCAAAGAGACGCCTATCTTCTTCTGTTTCGACATCTTGAGACCCCAAATTATCTTCTGCGGCAGCGCCAAGATGATGATGTCCGAAGTGAGGTTTAGAACGGCGTTGGTGATGAAGAATGCCTTTGTGTTGAAACATTTACCCGGCAGATTCATATTCCAGATCTTCTCGTGCGGGAAGCACGATATGCCGGACACCGTGACAACGGCGATGTAGTAGAGTATGTTGACCCACATCACGATCTGACAGGTCCAGTAGAAGCCGTTCCTGGTGCCAGGTGGAACGAATATTCGGGTCCACTCAAGGAGAACTGCAGTCTTGACGGATCCGATGGTGGCTTGGAAGAGGGAGGTGTTGGTGTAGATGATCTGCCGGTATGGTCAGTCACTACTACCGGTAGGTGCGTTTTCAGACTCGTGGAAGCTCACGTATAGAGCCGAAGGCACGTCCTTGGCGCGTACGTTCCATTGATGGACGTAGAATCCGGTGATGTTCATGAGACTATATACGCCGTATATGAAAGCAATGTATGGACCCTAGTCGAGGATCAACATCATCACCTTTTGCCAACACTAAAGTTTTATCTTACCAGCGCTGCAAGTGCCACATCTAATTTCACCTTATGTGTTAGTAGAGTAAGGGATGACGGGTAGCGAGTATGGGAAAGCTCACAATCTTCAAGCTTTACCTGTTTCATGCAGAAAAGCCTAGAGTATGCGCGGAGAGAAGCCCCTGTGAGCACCAGGAATACGCTTATTGCGATCCCAAAATGGGCCTTGAGGTTCCCATTGGGAGGGTCGTCGAAGTTGGATATAATGCCGGGCGGCGGTTTCAGTGCAGGCTTATTCGGATCCATCGCTTGAGGCTTGGGACATTTGTTGACATTACAAGATGCTCATGATTGATACAACCCATGTGCGGACGATTGGGGTTAGCGACTATTATGCTGTAACTCGCTTGAATGACTCTCGCAGAAGCGAGATCCGTCAGTTTGATATAAGGAAAGGAAGAAAAGATGGGAAGTTCGGTTATGACAAGAATATGGGTACATACTTAATCATCCCCGTGCTCTCTAGTATTTCACCAATCTCATGCCGGCCTTGCCCTTCCAGCGTGGCAACATTGTGTTCGCGTTTTGCCCTGCATGAGAGGCTTGGATGTAATGGCACCTTGAATATTTTGTAGGCTGCCTGTTAACAGTTTTCGACGTGTCTGGCTGAGATCTGCCCAGCTCTTCCCGCGCAGGATCGAAGGGTGACATCGTGGGAATCCTACTGACTGCTGCATGCTGCTTCTTATTCAAGTACCGTAGGTGTGGCAGCAATGCGACCAATGGACAGGGCGGAAAACATAAAGATAATTATGCAGTGTCTTTAAGGTGAAACGTTAAATATACCTTGCCGTTACAGTAGCGAGTAGACCGAATATCTCGGGTAGCTGAGGGCTCAACCCTGCTTGTCTGCCTTGATCGAACGTTAAGCTTCCCTTCCCACTGCATAGCTTCTAAATCGAGCCACCCACCCAGGTGTACAGGAATGCTTGGCGGCTTCTGCAATGTGACGTTGAAGAAGTACCTGTTCAGCTCAGAACTCATGGACGTACTATATCTTCCCCAGTTTAATTCCTCCGCTTGGGACTGTGTCTCTTTTCATTGGTCGCTTTAATTAGGATCATGGTATGTAGTAAGCATCGTGGACCATGTTTTAGCCCCCTCCCCCAACTGTTGTATTGGGGTTAAGGTATGCTGCGCACATGGAGATGGATAAATCGAGAGGCGCAGGAGAGGGTAGGGAGATAACAGCGTGCCAATTAGGGGCATCAATCTCTTGTAACAAGAAATGTATGTATCTAATTACAACCCCAAAACAAGCAAGCGAAGGATCCAGATGCATGCAGGACTTTGGAAGCACAGGAAGGAGCTGTTCACCCACGTGTGTTTGCCTGATGGCCATGTGCACCACCCCTCATTGTTATAACCATGCTGCTAGGGGTGGTCTATATTAACTGGTTATGTAAGACTGCAGGTGGCCAGCCCTTTGGTGTTGCTGGTACAGTGGTGTAAACATGGTATAAACATGGTATAAACATGGAGCAGGTGGATCATTACAATGGGATTGCGTCCTCCATTGTCCAATCCCTCCCAAACTATCTTCGGCCCGGTTACCCTCAATGACATCTTTCCTCCCGCCCATAGGAACAGTTAAAATAAAGTGTCATCGGGACGCTGGATCAAGTATGATAGCCGGAATGACGAAACCACTGTCGCTACTCGAACTCCAGGACAAAGGACAGTCGTCGGCCCTACGAAGACCATTCTTGAAGAACATCTTGATGAGGGGCATAATATGAATGTCACGCCTCACATCACTGTTACCATTGTTCAACGTTCGAAGCCATTTGAAGGAAACACCGGAGTTTGCCCGTGCGTCGCTACCCCGTCCGCCGTCCCAGATAGACACGCAGTGATCCAAGATCTTGGTTTGTGGTTGTGGAGATATCCTGTTGTAGTAGCCCAGTCATCAACACAGAAGCCATAGGTATTCTTTGGTGGGCCCTCGTTGTATTTGGCCGATACGAACTGGGTGGCATTACCATGCAAGAACTGTAAAACGATCAGTTCGAAGTTCCATCCTCGGCATTGCAATTTCTAGCTTGCACGAAGCTTAAACTTCGCTCCCAAACTATTTCACAGTCTCTTTCTTTGACTCTCAACTTGAAAAGTAGCGCTCTGCTTCCAGGTGTGGAATCGGAGCTTCCCGGACGAGATCTCATTTCACATTTACTTATGCCACTCATTATCTCATTATCATAATCTACCAGCGCCAGCTTGAGATTTGACTCGGAAGGTGCTGCTGCATTACCCTAAATTCTGCAACACCGTTGGCTCTTCCTCACAGAGTTCATTTAACGATTCTTTAATGCAGAGTTACTGTCGCTGCCCTTGCTGTGACCGCACCAACTTCCATGCTTGTAGTCACTGCTAAATATCCACTCAATACTTTAGGTCTAGCTGCAGTCCACATGTCGACCTCAACTCCTCAGCATGGCAATCATCCAGGGTCTACCAGGCCTCGAGGTCACGATCTTCACAGACGGCTCTACAGCCAAAGAGTATGATGATCCATCTGGAACAGACGAAGTCCACCGGCGTCCACAAGTGGTCACGAAGTACATCGAATGCAAGGATAATGAACCATTCAGGATCCACCTCAAGGCAACCAAGAAGTACTCGTGGGGTTACGAGAACCATGCCCTCAACTTTGCGGCCGTGATTGACGGAATTTGGGCAAAAGGTGAGCTCTGCAGTCAGAAGGACACCAAGGATGAGGCGTGGGAGCGAGATATCAGTTACCGCGTAGTGACGAACCCTAATGAACCTGCACGTTACGTTTTCCAGGAATTCGCCTTTTCGACCCTCATCAAGGGTAGGTCTCAGCCATGTCATCTTCGTGGGTTTAACTTCGTTAACAGCAGCGCATAGTTGATTGGACCACGGATGAACAACGTGAATCTGATATGGAGAGAATGGAGCGACTTGGCACTATCGAGGTCAAGGTGTACCGCACTATCGTACAAGGAAATGGACCGACCTTTGTTCCTGCTGGTGAGCACCCCGAAGATTTCATCGTTTCCCAGGAAGCAACCAGAGGCAAATCTCAGTCTCATGGAACCAAGTAAGCGGAAACTATCAGGCCTTGATATCGATCTGAGTTAATATGTATGTCTTCAGGTTTACCTGCACCCAGCCTGCGACAAAGCCCAACTATGTGAAGTGCTCAAGCATCAGCGAAGATAATGGGCCCATCGCTATTTTCCGATTCAAGTACCGGTCTCGAGGTAAGTCAAATCCAATTGTATACAAGAAGTGGCCAGCCTTGATCTAATGTCACTTACTTGTAGCGGCTCTAAGACTCGAAGGCATCACCCCCGATCCTCACACTGCATCTGATTGGCTTGTTGAGATCCCGGATGACGAGAAGGATGAGGTCAATCCAGGTATCTCTAGGCGCAATGTAAGCGATACATTAGAATTTCCCAAATTTGCTATTGACGTAACTTTCCAGCAGCGTAACTCTCTGAACAACAGTAATGAAACTATGAAGAAGACTAAGAAAGAAGAGCAAGAAGAGAAGTACACTGTCGACATTCTCGCACCACCTTCACCATGCCACGATATTAAACGTAGTCACAATTCTAACTCAGCACGACTTTCCCGGCCGGAGCATTCTATTTTTCCAGACTTCCAACTGCCCAGTCCCAGCTTCCAGAAGTCTATGAGTCATCAGAAAAATGCCGAGGCGAAGACCCCCGAAGAAAGCATGATTGAGCGCTGTCGCAGGATCATAAATCAAGAAGCTGAGCGGATCGTGGACGACCAGGAAAGGGAGAAATTTGCTGATCGCCGGGCTCGACTTAGTGCTACGCCACGACGTAGTGTCGCTCGGTCCGTAACCGGTTCCACCAACTTTGACGCATTCATCCGAGCACAGCTAGAGAGGGAAGGCGGGAGTTCATACCATGGATATACTTCAGATGGTAAGAGAACTCTTAACAGGACAGGCTTACAGAACAAGTCTCGGAAGTGCCCGCTCGTTATTGACCTCGATGATGACAATAATGGCGACGATGAAGATGTCGTGCTGGTTCGAGAGGCAGGCACGCCCCGTAGCTGTCATCCCAGTAACATCAACCACCCAGTCGCTGAGCGACAGGTCGATACGAAGACCAACAACAACACTAGTATCAAACTAAAAAGCGAAAAGACTATCACTCGAGACATAGGTAGGACGCTCGTCTTCATCGACGCCGATGACAATAACAGGCGAGGCCCCACGCGCAGAAACATGAATACAGGTACTTGCCAACAACCCAGAGCCTCCAATTTCGCTGTTCCCAGCATCGAAGCATCGCCTCAAATCAAGCGCGAGCAAAAGGTCGTCATCGAGCATGACAAAGACCAAGTCATCGACGTAGAAGACCACCATCGAGGGTTACAGCGGCTGCAAGAGCTGCGGCAGGAGTTCTACCGCGTATCGGAAGACGTGTTCAAAGAGATCGAGTCGCATCGTCGACCCGGCAGTGTTGCTGCTGCTACGCACAATGCCTCGTGCTCTTCTACGCGGACTACTAGTAACCCGCCCGAGGGCAAAGCCCAGGGGACGAACAAACCCAGCTCTAGCTGTCAATCTAACGCAGGACCTAGTACACGTGCCAAACTAGACACAAGCACCAGCGCAAGTATCAAGAAGGATACGTCCAAGTCCGTGAAGCGCGAGTTCAGCGAGACCGTGGATCTCACGACGGGCCCGATACGTCTCCCGCGTCCGTTCAAGATGTGCAAAACGCATGATGGGCGTGAGGCTGTTGACTTGGCAGATTCCGACTAGGTAGGTTAGGGGGTCGTGGGCGTGAACGTTATGGCGGGAATGAGAGAAGCGGGTAATAGGAACACGGACGGGGATAACGAGGGGAGTTTACATCTAATACATGAGATGGGGAACGATCTCATTTGCGGTAAGTAAGAAAAACGAATGGTCGATCAGATTCGGGGATTTCCTCTTCGGATTGCTAGAAGTAGGTACTTGACTCACTTGATTTACCTGGGCATTAGATTTGAACAGGGAAAAGGGGCGGGCTGTCATGACCTCGTTGCGTTTGCGCTTTCCTTTACCATGGGAGTTTCGAAGGCGGATCTTACTCAGCTTTTCTTAGTCCGTGGCCGTTCATGTGATAGATACTTACATAGAACGATGAACAAAGAGCTCCGTTGATTTTACTGTGTGCTCGTTCTTCTGATTCTGTTCAGCCGCCTACATAGTTCAACATCATACTCCTAGGAGCACGAGGACACAGTGGTACGGCTATAGCCACATAAAATTGGAATGCATGTTAAACACAAATATTATCGTGATCTATCTGCCGGCTTGATACCCTCTTCTTGAAAAAAAATATACATAATCAACGCTAGCGTACCTTAATATCCAGAAATCCTCGGTTTATGGTCATGAATTCATCTAGTCATTATATCATCCACCGGAAATATTCGCTCGGTGGGTTAGCAAATGGTACGCTTCGTCGGCGGCCTTCGTCACGACCTCCTCTAGGTTAACGCCGGCACAGACCTCGACGACGAACTGCTCGTCAACAAAGACGCTACAGAAGAGATCCTTCATCCCGGCCCTAATCCGCACCTCCGTCTCATACCTCACCGTCTTCCGTTCCCGGCCCGCCAGCTCCCCGAGCTTGTTCTTAGGATGTCTGGCCTCGACGTTATCTGTTAGCATGCGCCGCAGGTACGGCAGTATCCCGATTCTTTCCACAATTTCCTTGCATGTCTCGATGGAGCCGGAATCCACCCAGACGGCGCCGAGGAGACCCTCGAACATGTCGGAGAAGAATTTGGGCGTATCGAGATGAGCAAGTTGGGCCCAAGGGTATTCAGTGCCGTGCGCCATGGCGTCGATAATCCCTTCCCTCTCTGCGGCGTGTCGCTTTTCCATGGTTTGTTGGGCGCGGCTGACCTGGGAGGAGTTGTGTCTCATGAACTTCCAGAAGGGCACCAGCGTCTGGTTTACAACAGTAGTGAGGTCTGTGGAGATGTCAGTGGTCTCTTGAGAGATACACCACTCCATCACCAAGAAGCCTAGGAGGTCGGCATTGACGGATGCGGTTCGCAGGAGGTGCATCTGATTATTTGATAGTTCGGGCTCGTAAGGCCAAAGGGCTGAGACGATGATATTGTCTAGTATGGAGTCACCGAAGAATTCAAGTCGTTCCATACATGCTTCCGTGGATGTACTAAGATTCCAAGAAGCATGGGTTATGGCCTCCATCAAAAGGGCCTTATTTTGGAATGTATACCCAATCAATTCCTCCAAGGGTTCGTAGGTAGGAGGCAATTTAGTCGTGATGTCCCTCCTTCTGGAAAGGATTGCATATGCCTCGGTTAAATCATGCCACTCCACTTCTGGTAGAAATATTTGCAGGCAAGCCAGTGCTTTTGGCATGCCTCCATCTTCAAATGCCGCCCCGATCAAGGACTCTACGACATCCGCGAGGGTCTTCGTCGACATTTCTCTTTTGGCCGAGGGAGTTGGTTCAGTAGACAATAAGTCTTTTATATATAATGGGCGCCACTTTCTTCCCGTATATGATTTCGTCAATATAAATCTATCGAGGCCCTTGTCGACCGAAGCACGACAGAGCCGGGAGTTCGACACGATTCGGTCTTTTAATGCAGATAGATACCCCTCTGGGTAGTCTGGGTCTGTAAAGTATGGTCAGCACAGCGCTTAGAGGAGTAATCACCAGACCTACACTGAATCATAACGGACAATGTCGCTAGTAATTTAAGGATTGAATCTCCTAAAAATTCAAGTCTCTCGTAGTTCGTTGCTTCCCCAGCGGCACGCGAGCTGATGGCAGTAAGAACGAGCGAGACGTTAGAAAATGCTACTTTTGCTAGAAGAGTCTGGCACAATTTCTCTGCAGTGAGGTAAATCTCCAGCATATGAATGATCGGTGGAATGATGGCACCGAAGTAAGCCTTAGATCGGTCGACAGTATCCAAAGTACAACGTGATACGGGGAGTGCGCGGGGGTACCGTCCGTCTGGTTCTGGAGGAGCTTCTCTGATGGGATGAAGCAAGTCTTGACGCCGTGGCCACTTCCGGAGTGCTAACCACGGGATGTCAACTGGCTCGTCTTTCGCTTTCTTCTCAATATGTTTCACTAGTTCAGGGGATGGCTTGGAAGGTAACCATTCTATGAACAAGTGAGGATGTCCTTCTGTATTCCGAACTAGGAACTCGGGATCAAGGAAACCGTTCTCAGCGGCTCGCTGCCCTACGTGCCGACGAAATTTGATATCCTCAGTAGATTGGAGGTGTACGATGTGTGCAGAGTCCTCAACTGGCCAACGATAACCATATGCTAAATCAATCAAAGCTGCACTCTGATCTTCCTTCAGGGTACACGACGCGATGGGATTGAAATTCTCACTTATCTCAACCGTCCACGTGGTTTCCGCGTCCCAGTAGACCTTAAACGGGGGCAATCTTGGAAGACAAGGCAGCGAGGCGTCGAATCTAGCGATCACCTTGTGGCTATCTTTCAAAAGCAGTTCCCGCTGCACAAGCTCGCTAGATGCTCTCCATAGCTCAGCGACGCTTGGCCATGGTTTCCAGAGATCATTGACCACCATCAGGGAGCTACGTGTCTCGACGCCTTGTAAAATATCGTCTACCAGCGGCATCAGATTGTCGTTGACCAAGCCGGCTTCGTAGACGGCTTTGAATGCTTGAAATGCAGCATCTTTGAAAGCATTCTTTTCTGAGTACCATTGTCCGAGACTTTTCACCCGGCGTATAGCTGGAGGCAGCGACGGGGGTAGAATTACTACTGCTGTGAATTTGGGAGGCCTGTTGGTAGAGCTATTGATCTGCTGTGCGATATAGTAAGGGCGATAGTCGATATATTGCCCGTATGTTATCTTCTGGCAGAAATGCTCGAGGTGGGACTTCGCTTGGTCAAAGTCGAGCTGAGCTCCAGTGCTAGGGATGTGCAAGGGCGCGACAGTTGGATTCGTCTCTAGATCCTCAAGCTTGGCTAGTTTATGAGCAGTCCTCGTATCATCCTCATAGCGCTTCTTCATCTCATCCTCCAAAGCCAACCATGTGTGGAGTTGGTCGGATGATGCTTCCGATAGTAGGATGAACTTTGAATTTTCCATCCTTGCCCTTCCTCGCCTTTGAATGAAAGATTTCAGATTTGATGGTGCATTGAAGCAAATGATTAGGTTGCAGGCCGGAATATCGATACCCTCTTCTGCTACGCTCGTGGCTATTAGGAGGTTGATTTTGTCCGTTCTGAAATCTTCTAAATGGATGGTATCCTTCGCCTGATCGAGGTCTCCTAGATCCCGTTTTCGCCCTGCATAGTTACTGGTCCCAATCACAGTGCCAACTCGGAAGCGACTTCTAACGGATGACATTGCGGACAGCATGTGAGCTAATATAGCTACAGTAGCGACCTCGCGTACAAAAATTATACATCTTGCGCCGTCTGATGTTGATTGGAGTTCTTGAACCAGACTAACGAATTTGGTGGAAAGGTCGAGAGTGGTGGTGTCCTCGAGTAGTTGTGGAAGCTTGATCTCGACCTTTTGTAGTACGTTTGCTAGATACCGCTTTTCTGTTGCCCCCCATGTCTCGAACCACGCGATATCTCGGTCGTTTGATCCCAGGAAGCGAGTTATAGACTGGTAAATGAAGTAGTCGGAAGCCCAAGGACCAAGTTCTCGTTGGATTTCTGCGCTTTTGCGGCAGAAAGACTGCATCTGCTTCGTAACATAGGTTTCTCTTTTCGCTAACGCCTTTTGAAGCTTCAAAAAACTCTTCTCGGATCCTTCGCTTTGAAGATGTAATATGTATGGATCCTTGTAGATATCGAGACTTCGGAAGGCTTTTGCTAAACTAATCATACTATCGGTGGGAAGGCAATCGGTAGTGTTTGGGATAGTAACAGATGATAGGATGGGCCGCTTTACTGCGGATATGAGCTCTTCTCGGTGAATAGTAGGGGTTTTGCATATAGAATCTAGTGTCTGCTCAATTTTCTCAATGCCGTCAAGCCTCGACCTCATGATGGGGCTAGCTGTCAGACCGAGTATCGCTGGACAGGATATCCCATTCTTTTTGTGCATATGATATCGCTCCATGATCTTACTTCCTGGGTGTTTTCCGACACAATTGTGTGCTAGTTGCTAGTCAGTTCAGAGACTTTTGTGAAAAGTGGTCGACAATACTTACCTTCATCGAAGACAATAAGAGAAAGTCTATCAAGTTGTACAAAAGCATGTGAAATAGCGTCAAAAAGGATCTGATAAGTTGATACCACGACTCTGACATTTTTTAGGTAGTCGTCCCAAATACGGTTATCGGACCATGTATCGACATTGTCAGCGCCACTGAGCAATTTGATTTGAGCTGCTCCGATTTGAGACTTGAGAACGCGGAATTGCTGCTCGCATAAGGGGATAGTTGGTGCAAGAAACCAAATAATCTCAACGTAGGTGTCAGTTCAAGGCACGTAACTCAGAAGAAATATGCATACCTACCTTGTTTGAACGCTTCTCAAGTTCGGCCTGGATGCGGAGTACCGCGCTATATTATCACCAAATATTAGTCGTTATACTAGCAGAACTATGAATAGAGTCATAGAAAAAGTGCTCAATCTCGAGCTTCTAGTGTGAAATGTCCGATGGATGGCTTACACCTGAGTCTTGCCACTCCCTGTATCCATCTATAGCTCATGTTAGAAAGAGGTAGCAAATAGTTGGCAAACTTGACGTACTGCAACAATAATGTTCTGTTTGAGACTTTCCTCAAGCATCTCGATCTGGTATGCCCGAGCGTGGATGATTATCTGCTCTTCTATAGGGTCGATAGTAGAGTTTTCTCGAACAGAAGAGTCAACGCGGACGGATGTAGCATTTGTTGCATCATCTAATTCGGGGAGGTGATCGGACAAGCCTTCGGGGATGGGAGTAGGGTCGGGAGAGCTCGAGTCTTCACTCGAGGAGCTTTCATATCCGGTCATTGGCGCAGTGGCGTCTTGCAAAGACGAATTCATTTTAGCAGCTAGCGCACGTATGAGTAAAGCCGAGGCGTGTACAGTGACAAAGAAGCCTCAAAGTGTAAGCAACATATCCAACCCAAACTTCACGCGCATCAACAGTTGTGTGAGCAGCGAAAGAGTCTTGACAAATGAGGTCTTAAACTGCTCCAGGGCTGATGGTTAATGTGTGAGGATGAGGGAGCAGGCATCAAGGAACGCCTAGGTATGCTGAAGTGTTCAGCCCAAGTTCCTAGGTTATTTGCCAAATACAGCTCTCCACATTTCGGATTTCAAGTGCTGCACCATAAGCCGAGATAAGCGAAGTATACATGGGGATCGCTTCTCAGACTTCCTTTTCCTGAAAGTGTAATAACCATGAACGTTAGACGAAGTGCAAAAGTGTACTTTCCAGAGTGGTATCGAGCCTGACGGAGAGGGGTGAGGACCGTATACAGTGTTAGAAATACGATTTGGACACTGTATATACAAACGGGTGGAAATAGTCCAGCCACTCCTCGTCTTTTTAATAACATACACAACTCAAGCAATCTATAACCCTCGTACTGACATGGACTTGTATGTAGCTGGCTTCAATGCCTGGAGACAACTAGAATTTTCTCCTCTGGGAAATTCGACCGAAGAGCCAGACGATACGGTATCGTTTCAAAGAGTGCTTTCGGACGAGCTTATCGAGGTTCAGTATGCGTCCCTAACTTGTACCATAAGTAAGTGGGAATGTCCCCAACGTTTAATCTTGTGTTTAATAAGTGACATGAAAGTTAATACTTCTACTGGATTGCAATATGCTGGCTCTGTCGACGAAGGTGTTAAGTCAGGGCTCAAGCAGAAGCTCCTGTCTTCCACGGCCGCTGTCGCGGGAAACGGAGTCATAGCAAGTCGGTTTCCATGCACGTTTATAGGCTGGTAATATTATTGACCAAAGTCAAGCATACGATGGAATCAACACAATTAGCCAGCACACCTCTCTACTCCCGTCCACCGAGGCCGAGGACAGCCAAATATTCTCTGGCATGGAAGACGTCATCCAGTTAGTAGCCTACGAAACGGGCTTTGTAGCCCTCTCGCGGGATGGTAAGGTCTGGACATGGGGAGATGAGCGTTACGCTGCCACCCTGGGAAGGGAGATCACAATTTCTAGGTGAACAAGAACAGGGCATCGTAGTGTTCGGATACAAGACTGACATTCCTTAGACCAGCAGAAAGGCCTGGCATTGTCGATGATCTAAACGGTTTACCTTCAGGCAAGATTAAGAAAATCGCAGCGGGTGGATATACAGTGCTCGCCCTGACTGAAGGTCACGATCTCTACGCCTGGGGCGGCCATCCAGCACGCCAGCCCATTCTTGAAACACTATCAAGTAGTCCTAGCCCCGTGGATGTGGTGGATAACGATATACTAGATTTCTCAGTGGGTGAAGCGCATGTAATTGCGTTGACCTCGGATGGTGATGTATATATTATTGGTGAGAACACCAATGGCCAACTTGGTTTGCCATTAGAGAAAACCGCGGTGTGGATCAAGGTACCCATATCACTTACGACGGGAACAGCCGTTGTAGGTGTCAAAGCAGGGCATCGAAACTCGTTTGTTGTGACAAAGAATACTCATCTTGCTTAGCAAGTGTTTTGGCCCTCTATGATATTGATCTATGGTACACGTGAGAGTTTGCAAAGTCAAGAACGCTCAAGATCACAAGTTCGTCAAGTAATCCTCAATCTCCTGTGGCGTTAACTTCCGGAAGCGAGGACCTGTCGCCCCCTCAACGCCCTCCACACCAAGTAGGTGGTCGGCAGGCGGCCCAACAATACCTTATAATTATTAGGAAATTCATCTTATCAAGAAGTCGAGAGAAACTCACCGATTTCAATGGTCTCTCCATTCATCTCTCCCTCAATGGTCTCCTTCAAGGTTAGCAGCGCAATGTGCACAGCATCCTCCAGCTCGAGACCCTCAGTATATCTCTTCTCTAAAAAGGTCTTCGCGGTGGTAGCGCTCTTGCCGATGGCGGTAGCTTTCCAGGGATAGTAAGCTCCCGAAGGGTCGACTTGGTAAAGCATAGGTCCGCCCTTAAGTATGCCACCGGTCTTGCCAGTGGGCTTCTTCTCCTCGGCCATCTCGCCTTCGACGGCAGCCTGCTCATCTGGTAGGATACCCTCATCCCATCCAGCAATCAGGAGACTGACACCATAGGGCCGGACACCACCAGACTGTGTAGCTTCTTGCATAACGCGCGCGACGTCTTGCACTAATATCCGGGTTGGAGGGTACTCGTTGTAGACTCGCTTGTAGTTGGTATGGGAGACCTTTCGTGCCTTGTCGACCAACACTCGGTAGTCTGGGCCCATACCAGCGTATACCATGCCAATGTTGGGAGTGATGAGGCTAATCTTGGAAAGGGAGGCAGGATCGGTGAGAGGCGATGACGACTTCTTTTCGGTTGCTAGAACGATACCATTGGTGGCTAGTAAAGTTAACACCGGTAACCGAGTCGTGCGATGCAGCTTGTAGACTTACCTTTGATGCCAAGGGCTGTTACACCCTGGTTGACTGCGTTGAGTGCATACTCTATTGTATTCCAGCACTGTTAGCACAGTCACGGTGGGAGGTAGACCTCTCGCTGGGGATAATGTGCATCGATAATCCATCAAAGAAAGACGTACCGATCTGTACGAGCTTCCCACTGTCATGGAATTAGCTGGGCTGAAGCAAACGATTAGGTGCTAGTAAGGACGGAGAGTTTACCTTGGGGAAAAGGTTGTCAATGAAAACGAGTAGCGGTCTGCCATGGCTACCTAGATATAGGAGGATCAAGAAGTGTTTTGAGGTAAAAAAAGTGGTGGGATGTACGGTTCAGTGGGAGATTTTGGTTGAAGAGTAGGTGCACGCGGCTGTGAAGCCTTGCTTGTAATACGATAGAGCTGGTGTTGCTTGCTTTGGGGCAGCTTCCGACCTCCAGGCATCGCCAGTGCGCGTCAAAGCTCCAGCGCAGTCAACTAGTGTACAAAAGAGCTAAGTACCCATGTACCTCCGGTACGTACCTACGTACCGTTAAACTGGAGCTCTATTCCATGCGCTGCTGCAGCTGTCGAGGTGGGCCGGCACTGGCCATTCTGCACTAGCCCTAGAGGTACCTATCTAGATGAGTTTGCACTTTTCTTTCGCTTTTCTTTCGCTTTTCAAGTTTCATTCACCACAATCCAAGAACATACACCGGCCTTCAGGTTATCAGGTTTTGGTATTGAAAACGTCTAGAAAGCAGGGCTTGAAGATTACCTTGGCGTCTTGCTTCAGACGACTTCTTCTCCTACGCAGTTCTTACACGACTGTTATTCAAGCCACACAACACGAATTGATTTCGAGTAGGAGATCTTCGGTGTCCTGTTTGCCTGTGCCAAGGAGAGTGAATCTGCTCTCTTACAGACTTCCTGTCGGTCAATTTAGAGCTCTCTCAAGTTCATTCAATTTCGCCAAGCCTTTGAGCATCAACTGGAGCTTGCTAATTCCGGCCACACGTGTCCTTTGAGCTCAGCCCCAAACGAAACAATGGTTTGTACTCAGACAACTTCTGCGACTCTGTATCCTCAGTAGCTGTATGGAGCCCATGCATATGTTCAAACCAATTGTGTTCTTGCCTTTTAGTTTCTAAGCCCGATCTGGCCGCTCTTGGCCTTATACGAATCAACAATCCTCGCTGCTCTGACCTCTCGCCTTTAACTTGCCATTCTTGAACAGACTCTACAGATTATATCAGCAATGCAGGCCCCGTCAAACTGGAATTGGGGGAATATTCCCTCTGCTCCCGAATCCACCGCGAACGCAAACCCAAGTCCCCAGTCGGCTTCCACCCCTACTTCTGGAGACGACCGAACTGAGCGACCTGCACCAACTCCCGAAACCAACGAAGATGGCGAACCAAAACATAGTCGGAAATGTCGGATATGTCTTGAATGGGTGCCTCCCACATATGAAGACGTGGGTGTGCTTGATGGGATCCGTAACCGGCGACCAAAGAGGCAGTACATTTCGGAAGATGGAGACCGACTAATTAGTCCCTGTTTGTGCAAAGGTTCGATCAAGTATATGCACGAAGGATGTTTGAAGCTTTGGATGAATGAAAACCCATCAAAGGGTTACAAGTGCGACATTTGCAAGTATGAATATCGGATAGAGCGACTGTCCTGGGCCCAGCGGCTCCGAAGCCCATTCATCTCTCTCATGATGACACTGGGGATCCTCTTCGCCACTGTTTTCATACTTGGCTTCGTCGCTGATCCTATTCTGGGCCTTTGGCTTGATCCTGTTGGGACCATCACGGACTCTGTCATTTCCGGCGGAAGATTTGCAGATGAAGACGTTTTCGATCTTGGGGAAACAGATAGCTGGTTTGAACATTTACTCAAAGGGGTTTTCTCACTCGGTCTCCTAGGCTTTGTCAAAGCATTCCTTGCCATGAGCCCTTGGCAATGGTGGAATCTACGCACAAGTGGTATTGTAAGTGGAGGGGCCCGCCGAGCGGGTACGGGGCGGGAAAGGATGGAAAATATCAACCTGACCTTGGTCCTCATCGGTGTTTTGACTTTCCTCTATGTAAGCCGACCGCCCTTCTTCGATGGTCCTTGACTAACACTTGACATAGACTGTATGGAAAGTGACTAGAAAATACACCGAGCGAACGCTTGACAGAGCTAGCCAGAAGATTCTCAATGTCCAGGCTGATGAAGATAGTGACGACGAGGACGATGAGAACAGCAACTAAAGAAGTCCAAATGACACAACTGCCCCCTTTATACCCCAATCAAACACTGAGCATAGAGAATATGCTAGTTCATTTGCACACTCTTAAGTTGCCTAGAAGCTGCTCTTCCATGCCTTGTCAACTAGTCTGTGTGCATAGATTGATACCCTGAATCTGGCTATAGAGTACGGGCGTCTTGTCTGTACTTCAACATAGCAAATTTGGGAAGTCAAGCATGCTACCAAGTATCCGGAGCAGTCTCTTGGGGCTGTTCGAATGGATCCAGCTAGCCTTCGCCGTTCTAGGCGTCTATCTAGGTGAAGGTGTGCTTTGGAAGAGCTTGATATATTCTACCTATGTAACTTTAATGTAACGATCACTTACTGAAGAGTAATATACTTGGTTACTGTCAAGCTACTATTTAACTCAGCAACCCGAGATATTCTAGCCTGGTAAGAGTCCGAAGCGCTAGGCATTCGAACAGTGACGCGCCCGACATCATCTATTCCATAACGACAATAGGTGCCTTGAGTGAGAACACGCAGTCAATGCCATTCGATATAACTTGAAGGAGGGGACCTGTTCAGTCAATCTTCAACCGTGTTTCCAGCTTCTCTTAGTTAATGTATGGACAGTCGGTAAAGATTAGAGAAGCATGCCGGGTAGTATCATATACAATACATACTAGGTGCGATGTAAATCAGGAGGTTGTGAATCCATATATCCAAAAGCTTTAAGGCGGTTCCTTCCAAACAAGCGCAACAACACCAAGGGAGGTAAGCGTGGAAGATGCGGTACGTCTACAGTGCTGTAGAACACCATGGTAAAAACATCCTGGGTAGCAGTTCCTCATATTAAAGGTAGGTTCCCAGCTAGTTAACTGTTAGGTTAATAGAAGAGAAAATAGCTACATATAATCTTCATAAGCTGGTTAGTAAGAGTAAAGGAGAAAGGGGTCAACGTTCAAGTCTCTTAGAGGTATCGATGACATTTTCTTTCTATATATGGTTTATATAGGTATTCAACGCGATATATACATATCCAATAAAAGAATATTTCCGGGAAAGGCACAGGTAAAATAACGCTAGGTGGGCAGTAGGTACCTGCAGTCTTGGTGGATACGAAGTCATTCAAATGGCATTTGGAACCCCGGAACGGCGTATTATTACCTAATAAAGCTAAAGTCCCGTCCCTATGAATCTAGACTTGCTTCAATTTGGGCGCGACAGACAAGTTGCTCTTTCGATGCCAAACTACAGCATCTCATCGAATTGGTATCGCCCTTGTGTTGAGACACATTACTGAGCCCGCCAACTCCCTTCATGATCTGCCGAACTCTCCTTTACAGCGCGCATTTGACGAATCTGCTGTTTGAACTATTCCAATCCGTCTACTCTCGAGTATCGCGACTCGTATCCGTCCATACGATTTTCGAAATTGACACATTGCCTGCGCTCCCCGACCAGTTTTCACCCGCGGTCAGACAAATATTCACTTGCCGAGAGCAAAACTCATATACATCAAACCTTCTTTCTAGCTTTGGTGTTTCCACTGGAGTCTTTCGTAACTAGAAGCTATATCCGTTACGCGTAGGACGAGTCGGGGATCGAAGCAAACTGGCTTTCTCGGTCGCCCCCACAGGCCAAAGTTCTCTCTTTCCCTACCTAGGGGTACCAAGTCCAGAGGTCCAATGCACTACGCATATCCACCGCGAAAGGATTCTCGTCCGATGCCTTTTCAGCCTCGAAGATCCCGTTTGTCCTTGGTCCGAAGAAGTCATCTGAAGACAATACTACTGTTCGGACTGGGTATCATCACTCTAATATGGCTCTTTTCTGGTAGCTCAAAACACAAGGCGTCTCGTACAATATTGGGCAAGCCGCCGGTGGTCGTGGTAACTGTATTTGACGACAAGTACGATAGTACGGCATACTCGAAACAGATCAAGGACAATAGAATAAAGTACGCCGAGAAGCATGGTAAGGCACTACTGTAGCTCTTCGAAAACAATTTCTAAAGTGTTCTAGGATATGGGACTCTCATTGCTAAAGCCAGCGACTATGACCTAGCAGGAGCACCCGCTTCTTGGTCAAAGGTGGTGGCCATGAGACATGCTATCTCCAAATTCCCTGACTGCAAGTACATATGGTATCTCGATCAGCATGCGCTCATCATGAGCCCGCACTCAAAAGTGGAAGAACATGTAATGGGTGCCCATAAGCTCGAAGAAATGATGTTGAAAGACCATCCGGTTGTCCCACCGGAGAGCATCATTAAGACCTTCTCCCATCTCAAAGCTCGTGACATCGACTTGGCCATCACGCAGGATAAAGAAGGGCTTACGACAAGTAGCCTGGTTGTCAGAAATGGCGAATGGGCCAAATTTTTTCTTGATACATGGTTTGACCCAATGTATCGAAACTATAACTTCCAGAAAGCCGAGACGCATGCACTGGTATGTCACCCCCTTCCAACTCGTATGCATAGCATGCTCATACTCATCGTTCGAAGGAACATATTGTTCAATGGCATCCCACCATCCTTTCGAAGATGGCGATCGTCCCCCAACGAGCCATTAATGCCTATTCTACAGTGGAACATGGTGGCCAATACAAAGAGGGCGATATCGCCATCGTATTCGCTCAATGTACAGGCACAGGAGCCAAGAGCTGCGCCAATGAAGCCGAGCGTTACTCACAACAGTGGCGGGCGTCTTTTGGCGTTGATCATTAGCGCGAACATTGGTGAAATTGAAACAGTATTCGCGGGGGCCTTAATAACTGATGATGTATGGGCCATTGCAGAACGACCAAAAGGGGTGGAAGTTGGGCATGTTAACGAGGTTGGCGTTTATGGATATCATCACATACGGCATTGTCTGGTTCCACGGCTGGGTCGGATAGATAGGAGCTCTGGCATTTACATTGGTGTTTTGCGTACCGTGCTTGATACAGTTTCATCCTTGTTTACTGGCGGTCACATTGCTTTCTAAGCCTAAGGGGGATTCTTATAGAATGTCTAACCTAATCTTCGGTTTTCTAGTCAACCGACTTGTCATTATCTTATAGTCCTAATTAGGTGTCAATGTGTGACTCAACTCTAAACTCTGTACAATCAAAAAGCTTTACGAGATATATGATCACAATAGAATTTCACTCTCCCTCATGGTTTGGAGGTATATTGAATAACAGTTAATGGCTATGTGTTCCAATGACTTTGTGTGATTCGACGAAATCAAAGATTGATGGAATGGTAGCCTCACCATGTATAGGCAACATATTTCTCAGCTTCTGGAGACCACAATTGTAAGTGGTAGAGGTTTGGATGTCTAGGTATTTCAGTGGGAGCGTGCCAACGTCTCCGTATTCCGTCCACCTACCCTACCCTGGAGATACCATTCCAACCAGTGATATTCGAGGCAATTGTCATCCAGCCAGCGTCTCGGATCAGATAACGAGAGGCGCCACAGGAGGAGCTCGCATTCGGGGAATTGCTTGGCACCTGCCGTTTCATTTATTGTAAGGTTAGGGTGGAAAAAATCGCGGACAAGGATCCGTAGCGTGCCGAGTATCCTTGCAAAACTGGAAGCGACCTTGCATGTGATGATGATTCCATTGTCCGTTAGTTGTCGGGCAGTCATGGTCCAACGGTGCGCCTTTGCCTTTGCGGGGAGGGGGCGACTTGGGGTGGGGCCGCCTGCTTGCCTGCATCGGGATTAAGTAGATTGAGCAGGGAAGCTCGACTTCCACTTTTTGTTCCTTGGTCAGGGCCGCATGTATGTAGTTATATAGTTACCTACATGTACTGACCATTTTCCAACATCTACCTACCTACCTCCTTACAAAGACAGTATCCCGCAGACATCTGCCCAGATGATTGCTATTTCAACTTGCAATTAAGGAGAGATAGTCGGACGTGAAGGAAACGTAACGAGGCTTGAAACATCCCGCAATCGACACGATGCCGGGTACATCGCGGATGCCCGTCAGCTTGCGAGAGAGCTTGAATACCGTCAAGCGCTCACGGCCGATCCATACACTGCAGTCGTTGTCGTCGCTGCAGTCGCTGCAATTCGTTAACCTTGATTTGTGAGTATACTATCCAACTATCATCCTCTCCATGGGCCGCGTGAGCCGGGACTGAGATGCTGGAGAATCAAGGGAGACGTGACAATACGCTGGACAAGAGCTGCCACTAATATAAATCTTCTTTTACCGCATCATAGGTTCCGTAATATTGTCTTCTTCCTCTTCGTCCTCCGCATAATCCGTCGCACCTTCTGGAAACTCAAAGGCCGAGGCCTCATTGGTACTATCGTTGAGCTATACACCGATGCCCGCCGCATACTGTACGGCTACTTCCTGCGCGCCCCGGGTATCCGGACCCAGGTGCGCAAGCAGGTCCAAGAGTCCCTGGCCAAGGTTCAGGCTAAGATGATTCCCGCCACCGGGTCACGATACCTAGCACTGCCGAAGGAAGGGTGGACAGATGACGCGCTGCAGAAGGAGCTCGAGACCCTAGCCAATATGGACCACACGAGGTGGGAGGACGGCTTCGTGTCTGGGGCCGTATACCACGGTGAAGAAGATCTGCTGAAGCTGCAGACTGAGGCGTACGGCAAGTTCACCGTCGCGAACCCGATTCATCCGGATGTTTTCCCCGGCGTCCGCAAGATGGAGGCTGAGGTTGTTGCCATGGTCCTCTCTCTGTTCCATGCACCGCCCAATGCTGCGGGTGTGACGACAAGTGGCGGCACCGAGAGTATTCTCATGGCCTGCTACAGCGCACGGCAAAAGGCCTACGCTGAGCGAGGCGTCACAGAGCCAGAGATGTATGTCGATTTGGTTCAATTCAAGTAACCCTTCTAATCATGCCATGTTTATCCTAATACTTGGCATAGGATTCTACCAGAAACAGCACACACAGCATTCCGCAAGGCAGGTGACTACTTCAAGATCAAGATTCACCTAGTGCCATGCCCGGCGCCCACACACCAAGTAGACGTGCACCGGGTATCGCGGCTCATCAACTCCAACACAATTTTACTCGTGGGCTCAGCGCCTAACTTCCCTCACGGTATCATTGACGATATATCGGCCTTGTCCAAACTGGCACTCAAGCGCCGGCTACCCTTACATGTAGACTGCTGCCTGGGCTCTTTCCTTGTCCCCTTCCTTGAGAAAGCCGGCTTCGAGACTGAGCCGTTTGACTTCCGTCTGAAAGGCGTGACATCCATCTCGTGCGATACGCACAAGTACGGGTTCGCACCCAAGGGTAACTCCACTGTGCTGTACCGCACGCAGGAGCTGCGCACATACCAATACTTCGTGTCACCCGATTGGTCGGGCGGCGTATACGCGTCGACGGGTATCGCAGGCTCACGGCCTGGAGCCCTGATTGCGGGGTGCTGGACGAGCATGATGAAGGTGGGCGAGGCCGGATACATCAACGCATGCGTCAAGATTGTGGGTTGCGCGAAGAAGATTGCAGAACACGTCGCCCAATCGCCCGTGTTGGCCGCAGAACTAGACCTTGTCGGCCGACCCCTGGTCTCAGTCGTCGCATTCACAGCGCGCAATTTAGACATCTACGATCTCGCAGACGGCATGTCGCAAAAGGGCTGGCACCTCAACGCCCTCCAGAACCCGCCAGCTATGCACATCGCTGTCACTATGCCCATCACGAAAGTCTGGGAGCGCCTTGTCGCCGATCTCGAGGCCGTCATCGAGGCTGAGCGCGAGAAGGAGCGCATACGCGCCGTCGAGGGCAAGGGTCCCAAGGGGAAAGCCACCGGCGATACGGCGGCGCTGTATGGCGTGGCGGGATCCCTACCAAATAAGGCCGTCGTCGTCGACTTGGCGACGGGCTTCTTAGATCTCATGTACAAGGCCTAACCTTGTATCATGTGGGCGCTGGATAGTAGTGGCTTTAAAATGTTATAAGACCGGAGACCTAGCGTAGGGATGGCATGTTGTTGGATGAATTCGAGGACAATAAGCACACTTCGTCTATTGTGTCCCTTATTACCTATTCATCCATTCATTCATTTTTTATCTACTTGTTCATCATGCATCTACGAGCAAGCGAAGAGGAACTGGGGCTTGCATTATTCATTACGTATATACATATACATACTACTACACTCCGACAGACTTTGGCGGATTAGTGACTTCTGTTAGTCTCGTCACAAATTTGTATCATATAGCCCTATGCATACCAAATACAACGGCGGTAAAATATGGTACTTAGTAGGAACTATACATGTCTCCTCATAATCTTCAGCTGCCGATGCATGATATGTACCGATTTATTTCTGCTGATATCCTCCTGGCGTTCATTGTGTTGAGAGATCAAAACTCACTTGCTAATTCTACATTCATTTTACAACACCCGAGAAGAGAAAACGTAAACGGAGTAAGTCCGTTCCCTATTGTTTTATACCACTTAAATGCTAAATACCTGGTGATAAATCCTACCGTTTCGCCTCCCTTCCCTCCCAATTTCCCCGTCTTGCGCCAGGGAAATGCTATGTCCGTTTCAACATAAATAAATCGGAGAGATAGATGGAATGCCGCCCCCGGCACCGCTCCTCGGGGGGGAAATAATGAGTTTCTCGCCACCCAATACCAAAGGTGGTGTTTCCGAGGATCTTTCACAGACTAAAAAAGTTTTCTTCTCGTCCACCCCGTTACCTATGACATCCTATCTTTCCTTGCTGTTGTCCGTAGTTCGTTTGATTTTGATGAATCTTTCAGGAAACCTTCTATGTGTTTATTTAATTTGTTGATTTTCACAGTTCGCCACCGGTGTCATCTCGTGTGAACCGGCCGCTCTCCTGAGACATCATGGATTCGGCGTCGCCGACCTGCTTGCGTTCCGAGACTTCAAAATACTTAAGCCGCTTGGGCATTATTTTCATCGGCATCGCCAATCCTCGAGATGCTCCATCCCTCATGACTGCTCGTTGCTATTGCAAGGGTTCCGACGAACTTGACAGACGGTTTAGGTGAAGATAGACGTCTGTTCCATACCTAACAAGGGGATGCCGAAATGTCAGTGACCTTAGCGAGAAGATGCAAGAAGAATGAATAAAGCCTTACCCTTCCATGCTGATAAGTTTCAAATCGCCACCAAAATATCGAGCGTAAAGCCTCGATATCGGTAAACCATACCCAAAGCCTGCCATAGGGGCTTTGAAATCGCTCTTATCGAAATCGGGATCTAGGTTCGGCGTCCGATCCACGGTGGTATACATATATGTCCACACAAGTGGTATAGCACTCCGGGGGATACCACCACCTTCATCGGAGATTTTGATCGTAATGTCTTCGCGGCCTTCCGCAACAATGACCTTTGTCACCGGAAATTCTTGTTTGTCCTGTCCGTGCGTCTCGACCACTGCTCTTAAAGAATTCTTTAAGGTTTCGAATAGCATATGTGACAGATGCCCCGGAACATACATAAAGTTCAAGTCTGGGTTGCAGACTAATTGGATTTTAGGTGCTTCAAAAAGCCCATAATGGTCTTCGCAAACAAACCGAGCATTCTCAATGGCCTCTTGAGCAAGATCCCGGACGTTGGTCTTGGTGCAGATGATACCAACATATGTAGGATCGCGGTGGTGGCTTTGGTCTGTCAGGGCAATATGCTGCCCGATAAGCATACGGATTCCGATTCGCGACATATAGAAACGATCGAGGAATGACTGAATATTATTGTCGATTTGCATCCGTTGCCGCTTGCGTTTGTACTCCAAAATGCCCTGTGCCATGGTTGTAACTACACTGTCGTGCCTCCTCTTGATTGTATGTAATGTCTGAGCGAATCTAGAGTTGTAAGCTTGTAGTTCTGGTGGCCAATCCCCTGTATCATCGACCATGGCGAAGTATCTCCTGGCTCCTTGATTCCTCTTGCTAGTTGCCATCCCCGTCTGTGCTAACACGGGCGAGGAAGCATATTGCCCTTCGCGGATACTGGGATTCGGTATCGCTTCGGAGAGCATTGGACCTCTGCCATTGGTATATTTTCCGGGGTTGAGAAGTCGTTCTCGTACATCTCGCCCTAGGTTGGGCCGTGGTAAGTCGGTGATCTCCTATAGTTACGCATGTCAGTGTGAGTCATGGACAATAACTTGGACTACTATAGCGTTACGGACCTCAAACGACTGCGCATACCACTCTTGGACCTTTTTGACCGACGGCATTTCGTTAAGCCCGTCAGGCAAGCTCGTGAGCTCCTCTACTCGATGCGCGAGGCGAATGGGTAGTTCTTCGGCGAGGAATTGGGAGGCGCGGAATAAAGTACCTATTCACGAAAGAGAGGCAGTTAGACCGCGCCTCTCAAAGACTACGTTTATACACAGCTGAGGAAGCAATCATACCGACTGATGGTCTCTCGCCAAATTGCACCATCTGCCTTAAACTAACTCCAGTGGCTGGAAAGTTGGCATAATGGCGAATGGTGTCCATCAGCCTCTCGGAGGCCTTCCACGACATGATGAATAGAATAGCACAACGGGAAATCAGGCGAATTGTCCCCCGAGTCCCTGAGGATTTAATGATGCTGGCGAATAATTCTATAGGCCATGGAGCTGGAATGGAAGGCGAATGGCGGTGTTGGTGCAAGGAAGCGGAACCCCGCGGTAAAGGCGATGACGCCGTTGGTACAGGACGTTGTAACGGTCTGAACTATGTACGAGTACTGAGGTTGACAACTTGGAAGACAAAATACAAGCAAAGCGGCAGGAAAGCGACGGGGAGGAAAATGAAGGATCAATTCACGTCTCGGAGAAGTTTATTAGACTAGCAGTCACACTGAAGGTGAGAGGACTCAAGGATTTGAGGATTTGAGGATTCGAGGATGACTCGTGATCGTGTGACGGGGATCAAAGAAATGGCCGGCTTTGCTCGGTAAGGTAGGTACGGTACCTCGAGTCTTGGTAGGTACATATGTAGGTATGTAGGTACCTAGGTTGGGTAGGTTCAAGGTTGGTAGGGTGCACTGGAACAGTTAGTTTCAGGCTTCAGCAGGGCCTGAAATTGGGAGACTTGATTGGCTCATGAGCGGTTCAAGCCGTTAGGTTAGGTAGGTAGGTACATAGCTTCTACACCACCTAGTAGTGTAAATGGACTGGCAAGAGCTCCCCCCAGGATTACCTATCTTGCGACTCTTGCCGAATGCATGCCATCACAGCCGAGGGCCATGGGCATAGGTGGAATGGGAGGACGTGCACTGGACCAACGGTCCGCCGGAGAGGCCCCCGCAAACATGGAAGCTCTCCAGCCACACCTGGGCAGTTTCTTTGGGGGTGGGTCCCATTAATATACATACTATGTTACTCAAAACAGTTACGTACTGTAGTAACCTGTATCATCCAGAGAAAGAAGGTATACCCGCAGCCTTTCTTTACCTACACTACAACTTTCTTATTTCAATTGTAGGGCGCCAACATCGTATCGAAGTCCAGGGGATCAGGAACGACTAAGTTGCGGCATTTCCTGACAGTCTTGGAAGGCTCGAATAACGCCTCATGTATGCGGTATAAATGCACCTTACAGCATACCCTGGCCAGATCTCTAGTGAAGCTGAGTTAGTAAGTGGGTTAGTGAGTGAGTGAGTAAGTTATAGGAGGAATATGCGACCCTTTTCTACGCTAATGAACTGAGGCCATCACACAATGCCACGAGATTGCTTCATTGCCGAGATATGCAGGTAGATCGTTAGTGCTCTCTGCCTGTTCTTGGCAAGTTCTCAAGACGGGACTCGAGGGTTTAATGAGCGTTTGTTCATGTTTCTACATGGTATTTTGGCCAACGCCGGAGTCAAGACCTCGATGACTCCTCGATGACTCGTGCAAGTATCCTGCGGGTTCATAGAGAGACACGGTCAATAATACAGCGTGTAATTTCTATTGGAGCCAGTCGCAGTGATTAGTTCATATTTGAAAAGTATAAACGGACAGGCCAAAGATGAAAAGTTGTCACTTCATTCAGGTTGTTTCTTCTTATGCTGGTAGAGAGAGAATGCTACTGTAGCATCCAGCTGTTCATGTTGTCACTGGGCTTGGACGAGCTACCCAGGTAGGTACCCACAACGGATACTCGCTGTTTTGTACGTAGTGTACGTACGTAGGGGTAGTGGGGGGACAAAACATGTACCGTTAGGTAGGTACAATAGAGTTGGTCAGTGCAGCCTACAGCCTGCAGGTGGGCAGGGAAGCCTCCGGGCTACTGGAGAAGATGCTGCTTCTGTGTAACTAACCTTACTGTCCTTCTCGCATACCTAAGAACCTGCGTCCAAATACGGAAATGCGGAAATTCTAAACGTCATCAGTATCCAAGCTGAATAAACCCCCACGCAATGTAAAACCGAAGATCATTTTTGTTCATCCAGTCAAAGTCTTGCCATTTTCTACGGGTCCACAAGTCTTCAGCCTCTTCATCTTCATGTGAGCTTCGGGTTCCCCAATCCATGGCTGACATTGTAGAATCCGATGTTGAGGACCGTGGTAGTCCGGCGCCGCGAACACCGGAACGGGATGCTCGCCCGGAGTTGCATCCGTATTCCCATCACCGAGATGATGGCGACGATACGTCTACGACTCATTTATCTCCGCCAGCCTCTCCGTCTATGAGCCTCTATTCCTTGGGCATGTCTCCACTTTCACCACTACGCCGCCAGTTCTCCCCCCCTATACTTCGGTCCTCACCCTCGTATCCACAATCACAGTCCGACGAGGATCATGAGGATCATGAGGGTATCACCCAGGATAGCAAAGATGTATTGGTGCAACGCCTGAATGATATCGCTAAGAGGTTGAGTCGACAACATCATGTCAAGGACCAGAACATCAACATCCTGCATGCCAAGGTCGATGAGTTAGAGAATGCTTTGCGTACTCCTGGCTATCAGTCCAAGACGGAGAAGACTCAGCATCCCGGGTCTTCACCCCTAGGTCCAACAAATGGTGACCGATATGGGAGTGACCTCTCATGGGAAGCACTTCATCCGCCTGATCTGTTGCCGTCTGATGTGTCCAGTCTTTCTTTACCTAGACACACGTCTCCATCGGCCAAGACTGGAACAGGCCATAAACGCGATACAAAGGCAAAATCGCATGCTCCCAAAATGACCGTAGCCCAGGCTGAGCAAGTGGTAGCGGAAGCACAAAGTCTGTACAAGGACTTGGAAACGGTCATATCGAATCTCCGTGACCGACAAGAAGAGACAGAAGCAAGCTCTTTACCCCCGTTACTCACATGCAATGACAAAACCCGCTAACGCCAGGTAGCATATTCACGCACTCCTAATCACACGACTAGAACGCGCAGCACAGCGCATCATCTATTTGGAGGAACAGCTAGAGGATTTGTCAGTGTGGCCTTCAACAATACCCTAACTCAATTTTGAAACCTACATACATACTGACTGTGCTGGGAAGCGAAAGTGAGCGAAAGGAAGGTGAGACGGAGATGCTCAACCTGCAGATCCAGCTGAAGGCCATCGAGGTTCAATGCCTGAACTACGTACCTAAAGATGCCGATCAAGAGCTACGCGAAAGCATCGACACGTGGAAGATGGAATGGTCGACCTTGAAGCGGAAGAGAGCGAGGAATAAGGAGCAGCTTCATGGGACACCGGGAACGCCTACGAGGAGGCGAGCGGCTCCTAACCCGGAATGAAGCATATGCATGCCTGTTAAAGGCCACTGTTCTATTACGACTTGACGAAATTCTGACGACCCATCTATCTCCATGGTTCACCTGTAGACAGGACTATGGACTTGTTGGCGTCTGGCGTTATCTAAGATACCCTATGACTACCATTCATGTAAGGCTGCTGTTATACGATTATAGACCAATCAACTTAACGTATAGCATAACAAGATGCGAATATTTCAACGTGATATTAATCCGTGTCTAGATGGAAGGGGTACTTTTAGGTGCCCATCTCACGCAGCATAGAGTTGATAACTCAAAAATGGAGCAGCCCTGAAGAGCTTCAATTCTAGGTCTCCTTTCATATATGGACGAGGGCTTCCTGAAGTACAGCGAAACGGGGTATAAGTTGAAAATTTTGATGCAAGTATAGAGAAACCAATGGCCAAAACCAACCATTTAAGAACCCTCCGGGCTAGAAGCGTCCCTACTAGAGTCCCCTTGCGCTTGCTTCTGCTTCTTGATCCGCTCTTCAGTAGCCTTCGCAATGATCTCACGCCTACTCAGCGTTGTGCCAGCAGCAGCATCTGTGCTCATGCTCGACGAACCGCCACCACCAAGCACAAACTCACCGCCCGTCCAACCGCCATGGTCATAGGCAATCTCCTCGCTGGGCTCGTAGGCTGCGCTCTCACCCACGCTGTGTCCCCCGCTCTTCCAATCGGCCTTGGCGACCTCTCGCTCGATCTGATGACACAGGTCCCAGAAATTCCGGTCGTGCGGCCCATGCACGTTGTGGGCAAGCTCGTGACAGAGCGTGTTGCGGATGACCTTGTAGCTCCGGTACCCGTCGTACGCATCCGTGCGCAAGCGGAGTTCGATGACCTCCCCCCGGTTGCGATTCAATCCCAGTATCCGCGTAGTGCCTTCGTGGTTGGACTCTGTGTACGAGAGGGGGTCCATCTCAGTCAGGAGGCCGACGCTGAACTTGTGGGCGCGCATGGCGGCGCGAATGCCGGGGTCGGCTTTCAGACGTTCGAGGAAGGCGAGCGAGCGCTCGGGGTTCGGCAGGTTCGGCAGCGGCCGTAGCGTCATGAACGTGTACTGGTTGTCTTCTTGCGCGCGCAGGGGATCACGCCTCGAGTAGGCTTTGGGGAGATTTCGCCGCGCCGAGGCGAGGTGGGCATCTCGGGCTGCGGCTTTGTCGGAGGCGGCATTCAGCGATGCGATTTCGGCGCTTGAGGTGCCGAGAAGTGTGATCTTCTTGTTCTGTAGGTCGGCGATGGGGCGCTCGCCAAACGGTGCCTTCAGCATCCCGAGCTTGGCTACCATGAGCTTCTGGTTGTCGACGGGTATGTACAGGACGTCTTGGATCTCGTTGACGAGGTCGGTCACGGTCGCGTCCGGCGGCATGTCAAATGTGTGCTCATCGCCATGATGGATCAGAGAAATTGAAACCATTTGATTTTAAATTACAGGATGTCCGTGGTCTATCTCATGGAAGTAAGGCTGCGTCTGACTTTGGGAATGTACAGGTAAAGTCGCTTTATATTATATAAGACTCGTTGAAAATGAATCGAGTAAGTATAAAGTTATGAGGAAAGGGTCCTACCTTTTCGGCACCGAGATATAATGTACATACAGCTTTGAAATCGAAGGTTCTACAATTAGTTGATGTGGTTAAGCATGTGTTATTGTTCGCCTTAGGCAGCTTTGTAATACACAATGGGAAGAGTGAAAGTACCGCCAAATCCTTATCATTATCACCGACTCTCGGCATGCGACAACAACCAGAAATAGTTCTAGGGCCTGACATCATTTGAACATCCAGGCTTGACCGAATCGGGGATAGATCAAATATGTATGCAGTTAGTGATGCATGGGCCACCTTATGTACCTATGTATGTATGTACGTACACTTCCGACCCCAGGAAAGCTGGAGCTAGGTACGTATTGCTTTTGCTAGGGATCCAATCACAATCCCATCGCGCGTCTAGGTGCACTGTGTCCTTTCACAAGAAGCATTTCTTCCTCTCCCTGAATCCGCCAGCTTTTCAACATCCGCATAAACAACTTCATACAGTAGCCACGGTTTGGATGAGGCCAATACTTGACCACGAGACGACGGCGACGTATCACCATCTTCCAACATACCTTTCGGCGGCTCATCTTCGATAATTGCGTCAGCGCATCGTGCCAAAAACAGCTGCTTTCAGGAGCTTGGCTCCCCCCATAACATAACGCCATGTCGCTCAACTTGTTTCGAGTCCTGGGTGCGTATTATGTTGTACTGGTCATTGAGTATCAGACAGCCGACTAACTAATTGTTTGCAACTAGGGGACTTCTCTCATTTAGCCTCGATTCTGATTCTACTCCATAAGATGACGGAGCTCAATGTTCGTCCACCCGTACCGCTAAGAATGTGGCATGGCATAAATAAGTCCCTAGCTAACAGCAACGTCAGGGCTGTACTGGCATATCGTTCAAATCACAAGCCTTGTACCTCCTAGTCTACGTAACCCGATATCTCGGTACGTCGGTCCTCGAGGTTTCCTTCGTTGGTTGCAGATCTCATGCGGACACTGTAGTGGACTAACCTACTATGATGAGAACAGACTTGTTCAGCACCGAGAGCATCTACAATCTTATCTTCAAGATCCTATTTATCGGCTCACAGGGCTATATTGTCTACCTAATGACGACCAAGTACAAACCAACGCACGATCCGAACCTCGACACGTTTCGAGTCCAGTATCTACTAGGCGGGGCGGCGGTTCTGGCTGTTCTAATGCCATACAAGTACACATTAGCTGAGATTCTATGGGCATTCTCGATTTGGCTGGAGTCTGTGGCAATCTTGCCGCAGCTTTTCATGCTGCAGCGCACAGGTGAAGCCGAAACCATCACGACGCACTATTTGTTCGCTCTGGGCATCTACCGTGGCCTCTACATTCCCAATTGGATATACCGCTACTTCACCGAGCCCAACCACAAGGTTGACTGGATCGCCATTATTGCTGGCATCGTTCAGACCATCCTTTATTCCGACTTTTTCTGGATCTACTACAACAAGGTGATGAAGGGCAAGAAGTTCAAGCTACCAGTATAAAAGAGGGGCATCAAGGGGCATCATGCCCTATTTTCTTTGAAAGGCAATCTGTCGCAGGGCCCATATGAGTGTGGGACGATGAATCGTTCAGGACCGACCTTTTTTGGGTGGTGACAAGCTCACTCGGAATCATCGACACTCAAAGTCCATGTGCTTCAGCCCAATACCAAGGTATACGGGACTGGTGTGATCAACCGAATATTAGTTTCTATCAGAGTCATAGCTTCCTAGAAAGCATGACTGGCGTTTTGGCAGTGCAATTAGGATTCGGTCATGTAAGAAAGAGAGGAAAAGATGCTCATCATCAAGGGAAAGGGAGGTGGTTACAAGGAACTGGGCGAGTAGGCGATCATGGTTCCAATTCTCTCTAGACATTGTAATATTGTACATAAAGATGTGTTCTCGTCTAATGGAATCTTGATCGTTACAAATCGTCCAAACTCTTTACGGACGGCCAGACATGTCTAGTCCCATGGAGCAATACAGGTACTATGATACATGTATGACCCCTGGACTACCGTCATATCAACTAAGGCCGTATGATATTTTGGTGCATCTAGGGAGCACAATCATGCAAGGCACTTCAGACGATAAGGGGTTTAGGTAAATGGGGATTTTATACTGTTAACGGCAGGAAGGGATTGACATTTGAACGTTTGAACATTATTCCAAGTGTAAAAGGTGAGGGAATCTGCTCCGTTTCAACTACAAGGTAATGTCCCAGGACCCTGACCTACAAGCTCAAGGCTCCGGAAAATCGTAGAATTCAACAAGTTCAAGTGAGAAAGTGATTAACGTATAGGGCAAAGAGAAACGAACATGGTTTGAGATCTATGTAGTAGGCAGCCGAAGTAGATTATATCGGTACCTACCCGAGGTGGGTTGCTCGGTTTGCTTGGTTTATTCCAAATGGGACTTAGGCTTCGAGGGTTAAAGATACGTTCAGGTTACTAGCTGGAGATTCTCTAAGGCAAATTGGATGGTCATGGATACGAATCATTAGAACATGTGTCATTTCCCAATGCTGGGAACTGTACGCGGACTACGGCACTACCCCTACCTAGGCTTACCATAACGCCCGCTCAGTAATATCTACGAATCTAGATCCTTTACGATACCTCATTCAGCTACGTAGGTCGCGTCAGATGGTTCGAATCAGGAAGGAAACTATTTTGGAAAAGAAAAATAGCTTCAGATTCTGAAAGAACAAAAAGTAGACAAACTCCGTACGTAACCTTAGCCGACAACGGCGTGGACAAGATCAGCTGTGTAAGAGAGGACAAATTGTGAGCATAAAACCAAGTATTTTATTAGGGACTAAACAAGGATTGGTATACTTAAGCATAAACGAAGACAGCATCTCTTGGTTATTTAGTCGCTACCACCTATGTACTACAGAACAAAAGCCCTTCACGACCAGTTCGGCGGCGCTATAGAACCAAGCGAAGTCTCAAAAGTTACCGATTCATACACTATCGCTTCCTCAGAACGGCGTAGGTGTCGGATCCTTAGGAGTCCTCCGTGTCGCCGTTTCCATAGAGGCTACAATGGCGGCGAGTTTGGGCCGTCTCGGGATCGGTGACTGTAATTGCGAGGGGCTCGGTGGCGCCGGGCGCAGTGGAGATATTTCCGGTTGCTCCAGCTGTTGTATATGATAATGAGGTACAGGCGGCGACGATGAAGCCGAGTTTTCAATAGAAGTAAGCGGTGTGGGTGACACGGAAAATCTAGATACCGGCTGCTGGTCTGCAGTTCCTGTTTGTAAATCTGTGAGATAGGCATAGCTCGGTTTTACAGGGAACCTATTTTCAAGTGGGTTCTGGAAGAACTGACGATCGTGACCTGTTGTTCCATCATCCATAGCAGAAATAAAGGCTTCATCATCCCAATGAGAGCCTATAAAGTTCTGGGTAGGCGGACTTTTATACGCATTCAAGCTACTAAAGCGCAAGGGAACCACAGGCGTGGAAAAGGCGCTTGTTTTGGCCGTTGGCATCAAAACCGCCGTTCCTCCCTCGATTCTGTTGGTAGTTTCTTGTTCGTCAGGTTCTTCACCTGCGGCCGTACGAGGGCCCGGTTTATCATTTAAGGGGGATGTTTGCCCCGTCCGCGCGTTTAAAAGTACGTGGTGTAGGGTAGTTTCCCGAGCCCCCAATTGTACAACATGTGCCCGCTGAGCTCCACCATCAACTGGATTCTTTGCAAGCGAGAGTTTGATAGGCGGTACGCCGCTTATTTCGAACCCGGGCGAGCCATCTCGCCCAGAATTGTCGGATGGTTGATCAGAAAGTGGGGATATTGGGTAGATTTGATTGCTTATTGAACCAGGACTAACCGAAAAGGCGAACTGAAGTCGATCGGCAGAGGATATCGCCGGATAATTCTTTGTTGGCAATATCATTCCCTGTTTCTGAGTGAATTCCTTGGGAAGTTCGCGATGACCAGTCGTCGCAGTCGCCGCATGTTTAGACGACAGGGCATTATTACCACGAAGATTGCCAAATATTGGCTGAGATGTATGCCTTATTGATCTAATAGGCGAATCAAGCGTCGTGTGTGTAACGCCTGCTCTTTGTCTTCGGTATCGGAGAATGAAGATTGTGGCTAGGATAGACGAGATAGATGATGCGAAGAAGACCGCCACCACAATGCCTGCTAACTTGCCCGCATTGAGATTCAATCCCTTAGTGACGCCATCCGCACCGCCACCCAAACCGTTGTTCGAATCGCCCTTTACACTTGTTAGACTATGCCTTACTAGTGCAGACGGATGAATCTGACTTACTACAGTAGACGAAGCGCTGGCCGTAGGAGCATCAATAGTACTTCGGACACTTCCACTCGCTTGGTTTCGTCCCTCTAGGATGCCGGCGTCCCTAGCAGATCGCACAGCGACTGACGAAGACGATGAAAGGGCCTGTAGGGTAGCAGAAAGGACCGATGCATCATTCCCTGATACAGAGGCCGATACGCTCGATGATATGTCTTTCGATACGCTGAACGAGATCATTCCACACATGTCTTGTGGATCTTTATCGCCGATGCCTCCTAGCCCAGGCAGCGCGAGACCTTGTACATCCCGAACATAAATATGTCTAGATAACACCGAGACTTCAACAGTGGAAGCGGCTGTGGGCATGGGGTATGAAGGTTTCGTCAACAGCCCGTCCTTGCCGAGCGGCCGCCTTTCGTTGCGATTTTCTGTATTGAATACGTTAAGGTTCCCAGTGGCGACCTGCGTTTCGCTATTCAAATCTTGACGAGGCAAGGGGTCAAAGTTATCAAGAGTAACACCAGAACTAGACACAGGCAGAGCTACCAAAAGCATGAAAGACAGAGAGTCGGTTCTCATCATTCTGGGGCGGAATCATGCTGGTGTTGCCATGCTCTATGTTGTTGTTGTTAAGGGTTCGTGAGATGAGGGGACAGCAAGACTCCCATATGAACTCTGTAGGTTATTAACTCTTTAGTTCGACGCCCCCATGATTTAGGAGGCTCGATCTCCGACAGCTGGGGGCACTGGACGATAGACAAGTGATGGCAAATCGTAGCATCGGAGAGAGGCCGAGGGCGATCTTCAAACACGACATAGTGAACCAGGTCAAAATAGGGTATTTAGCTCGTATCCAAACAAAAAGGTGCTCCCCAGGTTTGGCTCGCTAATGCCGCTTCCGCAGATATCTTCAGCGGCTAGACTGCAGAGGCAGCGTAGCGAAAACGGAAGCGCCGTACGTGATACCATCGTCTGATCTTTTGATTGCCTCATAGATAGGTATGTCCCATCTTCAAACCTTTCAGAAACAAGGAGAGCAGGGCTTACTACTCAGCTTTGATGGCGAAGGTGGGATTGATTGGTCTAAAAGTAGCAGTCCATATTCCCATCGCTGAACGCCAGAAAGGAAGCATGGTAAGGCTCCAAAGATGGTTGAAGGCCGGGCAAACTTGGTTCATGAAGGTGAGCGCACTTGACACGTCTATTGTGGCTGTGCAAAGACTCCGACTTATCCTGAAGCAGGGTGAGGGGATCTCCTGGATATCAAACCGTTCATCGCCATGGGGAGGACAGCCCACCTCTTCCCCAAATTGATCAGCTGCAGGATTATAGACAATAGCTATGTTGAAAAGAATAGTCGATCATCTAGTAGCTTGTCTTCTAGCCTAAGAGTGCGTCGAATTGTACCACAATCGGTCAATCCATTCGCTTTACCATTAGCTCGGCAGAGCGAGCCCTTAGCAGAGTGTAAAGGAGTTAACGCCCTTGAAGCCTCAAATGAACCAATCGGAAATAACACTAACATATCCCACAGATTCCTAGCGGCCGCTGATATACATAGGTAGGCCTGTTGAGGGTTTAGGAAGATCTGGTATTTCGAAACACTTTAGATCTCGGTCAGGATCTCCGTGGTCCACTTTTCCCGGACCCCTTGAAGTCAACCCTTTAAGCATCTAATTGTGGGTGGAGACCACGACAGCCAGCACAACCAGTCGAGACCGAAGTGTATAAAAGAGCTTATGAAGTGCAGGTCTTGGTAATAAGCTGATAATATTCATGATCCGACCCAATGGAGGGTGCCATCGGCGAATCAAGATCGACAGAACTGCAATGTGATTGAGGCCTGTGTTGGGACTCTGGAAGTCCCAGGCCAAATGCAGAATTCCTGGTGTGGACGCAGCGTTGGTATCTGCGAGAGGAATACTATCATGCCGCTCTGTAGCTCGTCGTTGGCGTCTTCAGAGAAGATGAGCGATTGAAGACATGCCTTCGATCCTTTAGCAGCGGGAGAATTTGGCAGATCCAAATGACCTCGACAGCACACTAGGGGCATTAAATAAACGTCATCGATAGAGTTTCAGATTTAGTCCCTATCCGTGCAACCTGACGGGTCTTGTAGTCGAGTTGCCCTTTGACATATATGTTCGACGTAGCGCGGTAGCCGTTGTACAGCGTATTTTGAGTGTTGCGGTATTACTTTCTTGGCTTACCAGAGCTAGATGCTCCTTTCAGACGCTTGCAACAGTTCCAACAGGCTCAGGACGATGAGAGAACATAAGTTTATACTTGACAATTTCGACGATCTCCAGGTCCTCCTTAGTACTTCCAGGAGATGAATCAGTCATTTCCACGTCTAATCCGGACCTAGGCCTCTTGCGAATGATAGCGATTGGCCTCGGTAGTTTTTTTATTTCTCCGGTAAGCCTTTGGTGCTGTCCTACGTAAAGATGAATTTGCTTCATCCACGCAGTGCTTGAGGCATCTTGCGTTTCTGGGTGATAGTCTGGAAATGTGATACGACCAATCTGGAGCTCATGGTCGTCCCTTCCGGCACTACTTTCGTCTAACTGAGGTAGATTGATAGTACCTTGCAGCTCTAGAATGGCTAGGCCGGATGGTGTCTGTATGAGCTGAGGTAAGGGATTGTGTGAAGGAGCTTCAGCAATAGCAGTTCGTGGATGAAGAGCTGTAAAGGACGCCATTTTGACCTGGTTGAAAAATATGGGGAGTTATGTGAGCAATACACGATTAGGCTACAAGCTAACTCATTATCAATTTGATGTGAACAAAGGTCTCTTACCTTATTACTTCTCTGCTCTATTAAGTCGCGCTGTAGACTAGCGTCCAGACGCGATAGCGGGTCTTCAATTGAACTCTCAAAGCTCCTCGATAAGAGATAAGGAAATAAGGAGATAAGAGATAAGGGGATTCGGTGTACCAGGTGGTCAGTGCATCCACCTCGTGCCCTAGCACTAGTGCTATCCCACCTTTTTTGTGCTGGACCCAGAGAAAAATTAGGATTAGCGAGAAAACGAAAAACCACAACCAACCCTCGATACCTGGCACCTCTTGGTCACGATTGACTTCCTCCATCAACCCACGTCGCCCAAAGTCGATCGCCAGCACCCACCGCAGAGATGAAGTTGAACATCTCCTACCCTGCCAATGGCAGCCAGAAGTTGATCGAGATCGAGGATGAGCGTAAGCTCCGCGACTTCATGGAGAAGCGAGTAGGTTTTCCGTCTAGCCCTACCCTTCCCTTCCCCGATAGCAGCGAAATTCTACGCACGAGCCGAGAAACACGTTCCCTACACGCAAGCCTCGAGAAATTTTCGCCGGCAGACTTTACACGACCATCACGACTTCCGAGAACCAATAATTGCATTGTCAATATGAATATGAATCAGGGTTGCTAACATGGTGATGCTACCAGATGGGCCAGGAAGTCCCCGGCGACAACCTCGGCGATGAGTTCAAGGGCTACATCTTCCGCATTACCGGTGGTAACGACAAACAAGGTTTCCCTATGAAGCAAGGTGTCTTGCATCCTACCCGTGTCCGACTCCTCCTTTCCGAAGGCCACTCGTGCTATCGACCCCGCCGCACCGGTGAGCGTAAGCGAAAGTCGGTCCGTGGCTGCATCGTCGGCATGGACCTGTCCGTCCTCGCCCTCGCCATCGTCAAGCAGGGTGACAACGAGCTCCCCGGCCTGACCGATGTCGTCCACCCCAAGCGCCTCGGTCCCAAGCGTGCCACCAAGATCCGCCGCTTCTTCGGCCTCAGCAAGGATGACGATGTAAGTAAAATTACAACACTCGTCATCACCTACTCGGTCGTTGCTTCTGCGGGATGAGAGAGAAGAATCCATTGCAGCGTAACCACCGAAGTAGAGTCTGAGAGGAAACATATATCCAACATGATGGGAACACGGAATGGCTAATATGTCTGGGTTTTCCCTCTGCACCGAATAGGTCCGAAAATACGTTATCCGACGTGAAATCCAGCCCAAGGGTGACAAGAGGCCCTACACCAAGGCTCCCCGTATCCAGAGACTGGTCACTCCCCAGCGTCTCCAGCACAAGCGCCACCGCATTGCGCTCAAGCGCCGCCAGTCCGAGAAGGTCAAGGATGAGGCCGTACGTTTTCCACTCCTACGAACTACTCGACTCTGTGACCATCCTACTAACAGACTAACTGCAGAACGAGTACGCCCAGCTCCTCGCCAAGCGTGTCGCTGATGCCCGTAACACCAAGGCTGATGCCCGCAAGAGACGGGCTAGCTCCATGCGCAAGTAAATGCTTCCAGGCGTTCGGTTGGTGTCTTCTGGTTGTTGCATTTCGGCATGAAAATCATGGCTATGGCAGGCATTGCGGGATGGTCATTGTGAGGCTTTAGATAGGCCAATGGCTTGAGTATATCCCCCGGCCTACCAAAAATGAAAACAAGATTAAGATTCCCCCAGCAGTGCATTTCCACTAATTCAATCATGCACATGTGTTACTGTGTGACTTCGATATCTTTGTTATTCGGTTTCTGTCTGCTTCTGATAAGTCGAATACCATGAACTTTTCATATACCATTTCAGTTCACCAGCCTATGTAAATGACGCTCATGCAACACAAAAATCTGACATGAACCCCCCATAGATACATCTGTCCATGCAAAATGATTTATCACAGCCTCAAAACCCAGGAGTTTCGAGGCAGTTTATATGCAATGATCCCCGTGACACCTGATGCAGAAAGTGCCTTTATGCCTTTGCCATTACCATTAACGCCATTAGAAGACAGAAGATGATGCCACTCAATCAATCTCTACCACAATATCTCCCATCTACCCCGATTTTCTGGTCCTTCCATCCCTAGCCAACTGTCCACACATATTCCCCCATCCAATTATGCGGGAGCATGATTGAACAGGAAACTAGGCCCTCATTAGTTAAGACGTCGATTAGTTAGGACGGAACATCGCTTACCTGACACTCTCTCCGTTGTGCGTGCGTCGAATAGCCTCGGCCAGTGTCGGGCTCACATCGATGACACGCAGCTTGCTGCACCGCTCTACCTTGTCGCCAAGGGGCACCGTGTTGGTGACGACAATCTGGCTCAGACAGCTCTCGTTGAGAGTATTGATGGCATCACCGCTCAATATTCCATGAGTGACGATGGCAATGACCTCGCGTGCACCGTGATCCTTGACGGTCTTAGCAGCCTTGGCTAGGGTTCCGCAGGTATCTGCCATGTCGTCCACGAGGATCGCAACCTTGTCGACGACATCTCCGACGAGTACCATGCGTCCGACGACATTGGGCCGCGGGCGCTCCTTGTGGATGAGAGCGAAGCCCGTATCCAAGCGGTCTGCAATAGCGGTGGCTCTATTGAGCGGTATTAGCGTTACGCCCTTCAACAATAATGGTCGGCCCGCTGTGGACTTCACTCACCGTTTAGCACCACCAGCATCCGGGCTCACTATGACAGTATCTTCGGTGCCACGGTTCTCTCTGATCCAACGCAGGACGCTGGGCTCGGCGTAGAGGTTATCAACGGGTACGTTGAAGAAACCTTGGATCTGAGAAGCGTGCAAATCCATGGTGATGACGTGGTTGCACCCAGCAGTTTGCAGCATGTTGGCGATGAGCTTGGCGGAGATAGGTGCCCGACTCTTATCCTTCTTGTCCTGACGGGCATATGGGAAGTTGGGGATGACGGCGGTAATTCGTCGGGCAGAGGCAGTTCGGCATGCATGGATCATGATGAGGAGCTCCATGAGGCCATCGTTGATGTCGCCGGGTGCAGTAGACTGTAGGATGAAGGCTAGAAGAGCGATTTCTGTCAGAGTTGTTCTCCCAGAGTGCAGCTTGGTTGGGAAGATGCTGTACCATCTTCATCTCGAACGGATTCTCCAATCGTAACACTAGTCTCTTGATTGGAGTAATTCAGACTCATAGTCTTTGCGATTTCTATGCCCAGCCTATTGGTAGGGCTCTAGTTAGTGTTGTGATGGTTTCATTTTGTGGCATGTTGCGACGAATGGAATGTTGTGGTAAGCCACGAATAGCCGCATATGGTGTCACATGAATGAGAAGGGATGCAACATGCAACGCGGATGCTTGAGGCTGTGCAGACAAGCAGGTAGGATTGAAGGTAGATAGATAGATATCTAATCAATTTAACTTACCGGTCGGCGACCAGTCTGGCCAGGACCGGATGGCTGTTTCCCGAGAGCAGTTTGATCTCGTTCGCCATGTCGCCCATATTGACCAAAGGGAGGGGGGGGAAGATCAAAGGTTGACGGGAATCGTTGCTTTTTATAAAGCCGCAGATGCAGCAGAAACAAGAAAAAAAAGGCAGCTGCCGGTATCTAGTTGGTCAGAGGAAAAGCAAAAATTTGAGCTCTCTCACGGCAAGACACGTGGGAAGCAGTCCAATCGGCTCCAATCGCTGGTGAATCGCGGGGTGTACTTGAGCTATGCTGCGACGCTGTGGCTGGACGCCAGTGACGAGAGTTTGGGGGGGGGTTTATAGTGCCTTACAGCCACCAATACCAATGCTTACCTAGGTACTTCCAGGTTGTAAGTATAAGTACCTACTTCTGTAAGTTCAGATGAAAGAGTGTTCAACACAAGTCTCGGTACAGACAGAGGTGCAACAATAATGATATTTCTGTGATAGAAACGTAACACAACAAGTGAAGCAAAACATGAAGTCTTGAACCAAGTCAGGACTTTAATGATAAATCATGGCTCAAATTTTAGGCAATGATAGCTGAATGATAGGGGCAAATAGAACGAACTAAAACCATCATGTACCTCCAAACCTTAATCCGCCAAACTCTAGACTAGACCGGACGTGACTTCTGCTGCTGAATGACACGTAACGGACTAAAACGGGTAGCGCTAATGGAGGTATTGACCCTATTGGATGTGGAGATAGTTTCGCCTGTGCGTGCATGTGATAGCGCGATAGCTTATGGCTACTGGGCAAACCTAAATCGAGATACTTGAATACTTGACAGCCTCACTACCAATAGTGTTATTACTCACACCCTAACTATATCAAGAATAACAGCTGTCATGATATCCCCACAATGGTCCTTACAGTATGTCACAAGGCAATATACATTGGAAGCACCAGAAAGGTATGTGATACTAAATTTGCTGTGGCCTAAAAGGGGGGGAAAATCCAACTTCAAGTCACAGAAAGATACATATAGATAGGTGCGCAGAGCACAAAGAACCAAACCATGACCAGTGGCATGCAAGCATCTGTTACCATCTGTTCTATCGGATGGGAAAGGGCTGCGTCACAACTGTTATTCATGCATAGCTCTCAAGGACACATTGTGTAAGCAAGATCGTTCCGATTGTTGACTGTGCCAGAGCTTTCTCCTTCTTGCCTTTCATTGTTCTCCCCATGTTCGTTGGCTGTAATCCAAGAAATCCCCCTTCACAGCAATTCCCTCACCTCTATCTGCTTTCGCCTCGTTTAATGGACATTTGTGGCACACTCATGTTGTGTGTAAATATAGAGGTGCCTTCGAAGTAGGTGACAGGTCGCACATCGAAGCAATAATTGGCAGTCTTCGCTGCAAGCAACATCCTTGTTCTTGCTGCACACCCAGTCCACGTAATACGTTTAATACTTCTTATTTGTATCATTCAATATTCAGGTAGCACTTCCCAAGGACATCGTAGCAGCTCTCTTGCTATTTATGTCCTTAGATGGTGGGTTCTATCCCTTAGACTTCAAACTTGGTCGGCTTAGTAAATACAATACTCCAACTGTCCCAGAGCATTGGGGGTGTTCGGATTACCCCGTAGAATATATTTCTTACCTCAACGGCTTTGTCTACTGCACCATAATCACTACATCTAACTAGGAACTGATGCTGCTCACCAGAACTTTAGTCAACAATAAGGCAGTTCACTCCTATGCCAGAAGTATTATCCGCCTTGTAGATATGATACCCGAGAGTTGTTTTGACGTATTAAGTTCGCAACAGATATAGCAAGTCTTGGGCTTGTCCCTGAAGCAGTATCTGATAGATCCGCCAAGTTGCCCTGAGCCAACCCACCCCACCAGCCAGTCCGTACGTTAGAAATAGACGTCATGACACCTTTTGGCAGTTTTTGTCCGTGTTGTACCGCAATCGGCTTTCTCAGCTTATTAAGTCTCGCCGAACGAAGTCCTCCGGCCTTGCTGCTAGAAATGCCCTACCCGTGGAATGAAATAGCAAAATGAACATCTTCAAGGTCTTCCTGGAAAGGTAACCCAGAGTAGCAGGATTAGAGCAAAAGAAACCTATCAAATCAACAAGTTGATGAGAAGAAAAGAGCTTAACCAGGAATTAAACACAGGGCCTCTCGTAAGCAATGCTGTAGGGTGTACCCTAAGCAAAAAATCATGCCTCTAGATAGACCACCAAGTCGATTCGGTTAGAATCAGATCAACTCCTCACATCCGACTGCGTGACACAGTGTACAATAGTGAAATTTATAACTTCATGCGATGTAAATAGAGAGTAAAACCCCTATTAGCTATGGATAGCCTAGTGGAGGGGCCCCTCAAGGGTTGTTTTGACGTAATGGTGTTCTGTTAGATCATGGTCGATCGGTTTATCGATCCTCTGGGAGTCAGCTCCAGCTTCAGAAACAAGAACCTAGATGGAGACATGGCCGCGCGTCATTTTACGACCGGAGAGGTTCCAATGAGATGGATTGAACATTAAAAAAAGAGTCATTAGGAGTTGTAATTGCTGAATTAATGCTTCTTCATCGATATGAACGGCCATAAGCAGGTGTTGCTGGGACTGGGACTGGCGCTCGTGCAGGCTTTTATTGGTCAGATTGCTTCTAATTTGAACATTCTTGAGCTTCCAAGAAGATCAGCATCGTTCTACTACGTATGTAGTATCACGGCGTGTACCTGAGCACGAGGTCATATCTCGAAGTCATGTCACAGGTGTAATTGGCAAATCTTGGCATATCACTCGGATACAATGCGGTGCAATCTCCAATATTCTTCAATCTATCTTCTTGAACAGACAACTAGGGATACTTAGGTATTAGGAGATCTAGTCTCATAATACTCCGAGTACGTATGTACCCAGGTAGGTAAGTAAAGCCGCTATCGACGGTTTGTTCAAAGAGGTTCAAAGATGCCCAGAGGTTTATTTACATAATCCTTGCATTTGGTTGTCCAATAGAAACCGAGTACCGAACCTACCCTAGAATGCCTAGCAAGCCTAGCACAACCCACATCTCAAAAGCGCATAAGCCACACCTTAAATTGAACCACCCCCATTGCCCCACCCGGGCAGCCTCTCAGCCTCTCTGGTTCCACCACTCCACCATGTCTCCAGGTCATTACCTAATTCGCCAACCATCATCCATCTCAACCTCCATCTTCAACCACACTTCCTTCTCCCCAATTCCATCGTCACCAAAGAGACACCGGCTATCGTCAATTATCATTGGCTACATGAACACACGATAAGATACCTTGCGAACTCTCTTCTGCCACTCTCCAGATGACCTGAGTCTCTGCCCACTCGCTCGAGTAGTCCGCGACTTGCGCCTCCAGGGTTTCACAGCTTCTCAGCAGGACCAGCAACTAGTTTTCGAGTACCATTCATCGCCGATTCTACTTCCGTCCATCACAAAGTCATTCATCACCGCGCTTCTCTTGTCGAGTATAATACACACATTTCCAAACAATGGCGAGCGCACCGACCGAGAACGAGCAGGTCCCGTCGGGCACCGCACCACAGCGCGAAGGAGTGCACCCAACGCCGGCGGAGGCGAAGTTAGCGAACAGGAAAGACATATCTCTAAAGGAGTTCTTGTCCAAGATGGATGACTACGCGCCCATCGTAAGCCTCTTTCATTATAGGTTCTCTTTGACTGCCCCTCCTCTTTGCTTAGTACATGCATCTAAACGGCGTATTCGGCCCACAGATCCCAGATGCCGTGACAAACTACTACATGACGAAAGCCGGACTTCCGCCGCCACCGCACACAGACCCCCGACTTGCGCGCCTGATCGCGCTCGCCGTGCAGAAGTTCGTGGCCGACGTTGCGGCCGACGCCTACCAGTACAGTCGGATTCGGGCGTCAAACACGAGCGCAAACAACCCAATGGGAAACCTAGGCGCGGCAGCCGGGATCGCAGTGCCCGGGCAGGCGCCCGCTGGCGGCAAAGATCAAGGACGAGGTGCTCCGTTAGGTATCCAGAGAGCCGGCTACGGTGGCGGTGGGCAAGGCGGTAGCCAGAACCGAACTGTTCTTACCATGGAAGACCTTGGTATGGCGGTCGGCGAGTATGGCGTCAACGTTAAGCGAAGCGAGTTTTATAGATAGATAGGTTATGCCTGGGGTAGTATTACACCAGGTTCTATCACCCCGAAGGATTGCAGTATTGCAGAGGGGCTCATGACATAGTTATTACAGGCGGTATACGCCATCGCGGTCTAGAGAGGCGCACGGCGTTCGGGACCTACACACGGCATTACGTTTACACAGGCTCACTAACTAGTCGAGTCCTATATTGGAAGGCAGGGATTGTCTAACTCGATAATGTTGTTTGTACTAAAAAGTAGTTTGTCGCTTTTTGCATCATGAAGAAAGCCCCAAGGGCGCGAAATGATTATCTTATATCCATCAATTCTGTGCTTTTTGACGCAGCATGTTTTACATTTCAATCTTGGTATAGTTGTACATCGTAGAAGCGACGAGACAGGTCGATCGCTACTGTCTTCGCTTCCAGTGCCTATAAAACGCCCTTGGGTATGCCGTACAACTCTCTTCCACTCTTCCTTTCCCCCTCGTCTATCCGTAGTCTTTGGGTGTTGTATTCCTGTGCGGCTTATCCCGTCTACTTCGATCGAGACCAGATAAACGGCTTTCTCGTCCTACGACAAAAGCAACAACAAACATCTAGTTAGCCTGGTGCGGCCACGACCAAAGTTCAAGCAAAGGAAGAGAGAAAGAGAGGAAAGACAAAAGCCCTGGGGGTTGAAGGATTTTACGCACGGAGAGAACTCGCCCAGCTTATGCCCGACCATGTCCTCGGTGATGGTCACGTCGTTGTACACCTTGCCATTGTACACCTGGAACTTGAGGCCGACGAAGTTGGGGAGGATCGTGGCGGCGCGCGCCTGCGTCCGGATCGGCCTTATTCTCTCGCCTGGCAATGGACGTGTGATGGGGAGACTATGCGTCCGACAGATGTTAGATTCCACTCTGCTTGTGTTGTGGTTTTTGCAAATGTCCTTGGTTGATTGCTTTGGGAAAGGGTTTCTCCTTCGCTTATAGTTTCGTCTGGTTTCTGGGATTCGAGGAAAGGGGATGAGGATGCTCTTACGGGACGATATGAGGACCTGTTTTCAGGATGATTAGCACACTGGCGGTTTTTAGGATGTAGGCAGGTAGATAGATTGCTCTATTAGAAGTGGGATGGGAAATGCTCACCTTTCCACACGGATCGGCCCTTGAGCAGGCACCGCGTGGGCTGCATGTTATTAGAATTGTCGTGTTGAGTAGCGGAATGCTTCTTTCGCAGTAGCTAGCTAATCAATCCCAACCCAATCATTATGAAGTTCCCCAGTCGCATTTCAAATTCCAGGTTTCGCGATAAATGCATTATCGGAGATTTCCCCATCTGCCTGGCCGATTACACCTGGCAGTCCCGTCGCGCTACAATACCTACCCTACAGGGTCAGGATTATATGGCCCCACACTGTAACGGAACCCCTGATCCAGACGTCCAACCTGGGAATTGATACATAGATGCGCAAGCAGGTAACCTGGAATAATAAGCCCATGGGATAAACGGGAAATCATACAAAGGACCGAATGTAACAAGAAAAAAATCCGCCTTTGTGAATCTAAATAACACATTGGACCTCTAAAACAACATTTCGTTGGTTTATACTACCCCTTTGCTACAATCTGCGGAGCGCGAACCCCCGCCCCCCTCGAAATAGCAATGAATTACTCAGAAAGTTGATATTGACACTATGAAAACCACTTGGGTCTATGATGTATACTTTCTTTCTGCCCAGCATTCAGGGCTTGGGCATTGCCATGAATGAGGCCTGCTGTGGTACTCTCGTGATACTGCCCCTGTCAACCCGTCCCTGGAGACGGAAGCCTTGTCGAGTACCGGTACTATCATGGCGAAGACAATTCTTCAGCTTCCTCGACATCTGAGAATTTCCAGGAACTTGGTTCTCGTGAGAACGTAAATTATGGATTATTCTAAGAAACTCTGGGAGTAGCAACATCTTTTGACACAAATCTGCTTATAACGCCTCGTAACTTATACATAGAGTTCTGTACGTTCCCCGAACGAGCGAGCATGCCGACTACGAAGTCTCTCGCATGAGGCTCTTCTGCTTTGATGTGCAGATCTACATCCCCCCCCCCACTACTCCAACCTCTTGGTTACTCTATTCGATGCCGAGTCATGTAAATTCTCGTCATTATTATAGGACTCCCTGTGCTTATGCGCGGCGGAGCTACGACCTCCGCCATCAAGTGTCTGTCTTGACACTTCTCTCAGTAGTGACATAGTGACTGGCTGACTGACTGACTACGAGGACATATAAAGTCAAGTCGATTCCGTAGGGGCATTGGATACTTTGCCTTATGACTAACTGCCTATCTGAGTTCTTTCAAAGCATAGACAGAAATCATGAAGCTCGTCGAGATCCTCGTCACGGCGTCCACCATCGTCGGCGCAGTCGCCGCGCCCGCCACGACTAAGAAGCGAGCGAGCAAGTTCCAGTTCGTCGGCGTCAACGAGTCGGGCGCCGAGTTCGGCAACACGGCTCTGCCCGGCCAGCTCGGAAAGGACTACACATGGCCTGACCAGAATGCCATTAGCGTGAGTTCTTTTCCTATCCCGGTTTCTCATCATCTATTCAATAACACCAAACGCTGACTTGAACTTGTCACCCAGACGATGATTGGCAAGGGCATGAATACGTTTAGAGTCCCAATCATGATGTATGTTGGTACAACACCGGCTAACACTTAGGCAAAAAAGTGTTGGCAACATAAACATCATATAACGAAATTGCTAAGCTGAGAGAATAGGGAACGCTTCATTCCGAGCCAGATGACGGGGAGTGTGAATGAGACCTACGCTTCTGGCCTCGATACTGTAAGGTTTCCCCCCTATACTTTTACACAGTGAAGCTTATATATATTGACTCTAAATTCTAGATTGTCAAGTTTATCACCGGAAAGTCAGTCTTCCTCACCTCACATCTTCTCACAATTCGGGGGGCCAAAAGGCAACAACCTGAATGACCGACTGACTGACCGGTCCTTGTTTTAGGGGCGCCTACGCCATCATCGACCCGCACAACTTCGGGCGATATTACAACAATATCATCACGGACACGAGCGGCTTCCAGGCCTGGTGGGCGACGATGGCGAAGCGGTACGCGTCCAACGACCACGTCATCTTCGACACCAACAACGAGTTCCACGACGAGGACAACGCGCTCGTCGCGAGCCTGAACCAGAAGGCCATCGATGGTATCCGGTCTGCTGGGGCTACCTCGCAGTACATCTTTGTCGAGGGGAATTCGTGGACCGGAGCATGGCACTGGGTAAGTCATCTCAAGACCCTTCGTCTGTCCGCTTGCCGACAACTATTGCACCATGGGCTCGCTCGGAAGATATGCTTTAACATTAATCTTGATTCCCTCGCGATATGACTGACTGACTGACTGATTCAACTGACGAGTGGTAATTCCAGACATCCAGTGGCACTGCAGATAGCATGGGGAAACTGACGGATCCCTCGAACAAGATCGTCTATGAGATGCACCAATACCTAGACTCGGATGGGTCAGGCACGTCAACAGCGTGTGTATCGTCCACGATCGGCAAGGAGCGCCTCGAGGCCGCGACGGCCTGGCTTAAAGCGAACGGCAAGAAGGCTATCCTCGGCGAGACGGCCGGTGGCGCCAACTCGCAGTGCATCAGTGCAATCCAAGGTATGCTGGGATACATGGCCGATAACTCGGATGTCTGGACCGGTTGGCTGTGGTGGGGGGCAGGACCGGTGAGCTACTCCTTTTTCCTACCCTCCCTCTCTTTCTTCCACAAACGCAGCGTCTCGGCTCTCTCTCACTCTGGCGAACAACTCGACTAACTGTCGTCTCTAGTGGTGGGGAAACTACATCTACGGCATGGAGCCTCCTTCCGGCACAGCCTACACGGGGATACTGCCATCGCTCACACAATACATCTAGGCGTCGCGTTCGCAAAGCCTACACGACCTGGAATCAAGGCGGATTTGAGACAGCCCTTTTCTCATACGAGATTGTACATAAACACAGCTACTAAGAAACAAACATATGTTCCGCACTTGTGACTTCGTGCCAATCAATGCTTACTCAATGACATTTAAGCGAGCCAAGCTACCCTTCGTTAGAAATCATCAACTGAATAGAATGCCTTTCACGTCGCAGCTTCAAGTTGCTATAGCCATAGTACGCATAATCTTCGCGTCTATTAAGTAATAGTTACACGATCTCTGAAGAGCAAGCCGTTTAGCATTCCCCCTTCTCGAATTCGCCTAATCAGCGGTCTGCACTCCGCCGAAATGGTCGGTCCAATGGGACTTGATGCCAACCGCCAGAAAAAGGTATAAAGTCAGGCAAAGCACGGGTATCCCGCAAATGCCCTGCCCAATTCACCCTTGGCTGCTCATTATTCTGTACAAACAATACACACGCGGTCGAGTCCAAATGGCGAAGTTTTCGTCAATTCGAGTAGTTGATCGGATCGCCTTTCGTCTCTCACGCAAAGCCAAAATAGTCGCCACCGGTGGTGATAGCTTTAAGGAGCTGTCGACGTAGCGTCTCGTAACTCTCGTACTCAGGGAGATCAAGTTCTATACCGAGTTAGTGATTTGCCTTTATGAACACCGAACTATCAGACTTACGGTTAAAGCACGTATGAGAGCTAGGAAGACGATCCTTGTTGCCATAGTCGCGATGAATATTGAATCGATTGATTCCGTTCATACCTTCCAGCTCCTTGAAGCCGTTCAAAGGTACCTTACTGGTTCCAGTTACGAATTGTAGAAGCTTGGCGACTTCTTCCTTGTCAAATGATCGCAATGCTCGCCAGAACCATTGAATCTGCGGCGATGATGGCGTGTAGTTATGATACTCAGTGTTACTCTTCCAGTCGTCAATATCGACGTCTGGCAATCCAGAGATCAGCAACTCTAGCTCTTGTTCATTGAAGATAGAGATGAGCTCAGCAGGGATGATATCGTGGAAGCCTAGGAGATTGTTAGCATTCGGTCTTTACGGCAAGTTAGCGTAGGGCTGCTTTACCTTTTAGGAAGTGCTCCATCTGATCCTTGACGGAAGAAAGGAGTTTATGTTCGACCACTAAGCGGACGTAGTCATGTTTATTTTCTTCTGTCACCGGTATATTACGGCCATCCTCGCAAAGATCCTCCACCTTGGTAACGCCAAACACATCATCCTCCACTGAAAACGTCTCAGTGATAATATCAGTAATATCGTTGTTCAGCATCCAGGAGAGAGACTTGTAGTACTCAGGATCGAATGATTCCATGTCTTTCACTGAGACGGGTTTCCCTAGTATTCGTTTGTAGACTGCACGGCTGAAGTAGCAATCAAGCAGCCGCCCTTCATATAGAGCTTTGCCAATGATGCGCCCAATGAATTTGAAGAACATTAGATGTTCGTCATTGATACCGCTCAACTTGTTCGGGTGGAAAGTCGTCCTGTCGCTAGAAACAGGGACGAACAAAGCATAATTGGCATCGAACATTTGCCTGGCAAGAACTTGGAACCACTCTCTTGTGACACCGCCTGCGTCAACACCTTCTTCACCGTGAAATCGGATATTGAGCTTGCTAAACTTCATTTCGTCGCCACCCTTGAAATATAGGGATTTGAAGGAGTCATGGAAGACATGCTCGCGGCGCACTTGGAGTTGGAGAGTAGGGTATGGCCTGTGGCTAGCTTGTTGTTTGTTGTGCACGCTGCGATTGAACCAGTTCCGCTTGTTATCGAACTCGAGGACTTTCGGATTTTTAACCAGATGCGAAAATGTGCCTTTCATGAGCGATGGGTTGTTGCGCACGAGCTCGTTGAGAATTCGCCGATGGTCCTCCGTGAACGTGAAGAATAGTCCTGCCATATGAGACTCAGGCTGCGGGCTTGAGAGCACCATGTCCTTGGATGTTTGACTCTTGGACGTGGCAGCATCAGCCTGAGCGCTGTCCTTGCAGACTACCATTAAGGCTTCAATTAGAGGCAAGAGAATAGTAGCCACGTTCAATAGACTCTCTCGTTGGCGAATTGCGCTCAGGCATGCACTAAGTTTTTCCCACAAAGCATTGAATGTCGGGTTCCGGTACAAAGTGCTTAGCAGATCTTGTTTCTGAGTTTCCTCTGCGCTAGGTCCTTCAGTCGCGTCTGATTTCTTTTGCGCGAAAAGATGATCTAGAGCTGTGAGTACACGAAGAAGCTTGTTCTGATCGGACGCGCCCGGTGAGAATTTCGAAAGCGCCACACCTTGGATTTCCGTGCCGGTGTCGGCACTTTGAATGTGCGGCAATAGTTCATCGAGGTGGACAACAATCTTCTCACTCAACACCTGAGCTTGGCGAGCGAGCTCCTGACCGAAGACAATCATTGCTCCAGGGATTACTGAAAGATTTTTGATAGTAGACAGCGTCTCCTTAAAAGTCTTCGAACTGCATTCTCGAGCAACAAAGATCTTGATGATAAGCGTCAAGTTCGCGTCGGGAATGATGGGCGGATGTAACTGCTTGATCTTCTTTAAGACGGCCTGTTTCTTTTCCAATGCTGTGGGCACCTTTGACTCTATATTGGATGTACTGGGGGCAGTTGATGACTCGACATTTTCCGCTGTGCTAGGCACTTGCTCTGAAAGCTGCACTTCTATTGTAGTTGTTTGTTCAGCGCTCTCTGAAGCATTTGGCTGAATACTGTTGGCTGCCGCTGTTTCCTGGCCAATTGTGGTTGTTGACTCATCATCTGCTTTTGGGTTTTCGGCCTCCAATGACTTGATTGCTTCAGATGCTTCTTTTTGTTTTCGGTCCAGAGCCAGAAGTGGAAATGTCACGCGGCTCAAGAGCTGGGAGAGGCTATCCATGATGGCCGAGCTTTCCATGACAAGATCGCGATCAAGTAGAGATAGGAGTGAGTTGATAGCATACTTCTGGGCTTTGGTGTCTTTACCTTTGCCCTTTCGGCTCAGGTTGCGCTTGAGAGGGCTTACAACTGCGTCATGCTCGGTTAGGAAGAGTGATGGTACATGGACATTTTGGTCTGCAAGATAGCATAGCAAGTCTAGACATTGCTGAACGATGAGAAGAGGCGATGTTTCTGAACTTGTTTGCAGTGAGTGGTGACTGCTAATATTGGTGAATGTGCGCTTCAGCCCCTGAGGAGTCTGTGTCTTCGTTTCCCTATCCTTAGGCTGCTTGGCTTTGATAGAAAGGTGCGCGAAACTCCGTTCTACAGCGTCCACATCAGTGGATCCATCCTGCAAAATCTGGAGCAGGGTGCTGATGACTTCCAAACGATTTTGGCGGTTTTCACAGACGTCCTTGAACACGTTCTTTAGTGAGCTCTCAATAGAGCCACCTTTCATGTTGATGAACATAAGGCGAAGTAAAGTAGCCACCCCTGGTTTGTCCAGCATTTGAACAACGGCCCTCCGTTGAGGTTTGCTCTCCCCATCTGTTGGTCCACTTGTCTGAGTAGCATCTCGTCCACGGTTAGTCCCGGAAGGTGCTCTATCGTGCGATACAACTGGATTTGTTGTTCGAAGTAGGCGTCGTGCTTGGGCTGCCATCTCAGGCGGCAAAGAATCCAACAGCTCAGGCCCTTGGTCCATCAGAACTTGCTCTCTAAGAGCGGGAGGAAATGTCATGAGTATGCTCGCAGTGTCCATATCTTGTGCTTCCGCTGCTTGGCCAGTAGCAGCGGTTCGACGCCTGTCGTCTTCTCGTTCTCGTCGGCGTTGCTCTGCACGCTCTTGCTGTTCAATTTCGTGCCGAATGTCTGCTGGGAGAGCATCAAGGAACTCTTGGAACACTTCCGTCTGCTCACCGGCGCCTCTGGGGGCCTCACGAGCTTCAGCTCTTCGTGTGCTGACCGTTTGAGCTATGACTTCCTCTCGGAACTCTTCAGGAAGGGCTTCCAGATAGTCAAGATCAATGCCAAGCTCCGTGATGTCGACTTGTTCTCCCCTTATTGTGGTGAACGAACGTGCTTGATTAGCTGTCTCTTCTTGCCCAACACTAGGCGCTTCGTCTGACTGTTCGACGCCTTCCATGGCGTCTGATTCATCGGGAGCATCGTGGGCTTCTTCACTACTAGAATTCGCCTGGGCTTCCGCGGCAGCGGCGGCGGCAGCAGCAGCTTCTGCAGCGCGCTCACGTTCCTCAGCTTCTTTTTGTTCCTGAGCGGCTTTTTCCTCGGCTTCCTTGGCCTCCTTGGCTTTTCGCTCCTCCTCTTCACGTTTTTTTCGTTGTCCATCCTCGATCTGTTGTCGTTCTGCTTGCAATCTCTTCTCCTCAATAACAGCGGGGGGAACAAGATGTGAAAGAATCGCAGGAAGTAGCTTGCTTGCTTTGTCCTGATGCTGTGACCCAAATATCATTTTCATTTCTTCGGTCCAGCGGGTAATCGTTGACTCTGCGCTGAAAGATGTGGACTGGACAGGCTCCTGGTATGTATCACGGCGGCTATCGGACCGTGTTTCGCGTGAGTGGATGCTAAAAGGAAAGGGTAAATCGTTAATGTTCCCTCGAGGTCCACCCCCTATTGAGAAGTGAAGAGCGTGGCCATGACGACCTAACGAGACTGGAAGTGACGCAACAAGATCATTGATGAACGACATCGGATTGTCATGCCCGCCCCCGGTGAAAAAGCTACCTGGTAGGCCCAACCTTACGAGACTACCTCCTGCATGGGTTACAGGCCTGGGTGATGCGTCTCGACTATTTTCGTTGACTCTGCGTAAGAGAGGATTAATGCCGTCTTCATTGGCAGGCGCCCGCGCGTCACGAGAATGACCACCGCGTATCCGTGAATCTGAGTTGGTGTTAACCCTAGGGATCTCCCTGAAACGCTGGCCAGCACGAGATGATAGGGGTAGCATGGTAAGAACATCGGCTACGTCATCTGCAAATTCATCAAGGATATCTTCGAACATACCGCCAAAATTGTGAAGATCACGCTGCCCCATCATGAAGGGAAGGGGCACTGGGGTGCGATCAACATGCGGGTGTCGGCGTCGTGGGCCAAACATGCCTCCATGATCTACTACAAGAGTATCCCACCCCAAACTCGGAGCTACGATATCTCGAGGTGGTGGGTCGTCTAGATAGTATGAGTACATATCCCGAGGGCGTCGGAACATGATGAACTTACTTGGGTAATCCTCTTCATATGCATACTCGTCGTCCATATCGTCATCATCCTCGTCTTCGTCTGCATTTTATTAGTTCCGCGCTAGAGGAAAGGAACTTAATCAACTTACCATCTTCCTCTTCTTCCTCCATATAGCGATCATTGATCACATCCTCAACTGGTTGGAAGTCTCCGGCTTCTCCGATAGCACGCATAATGTTTTGAAACCGATCTAGTCCGTCGACGTCCTCTAAATCGTGGATATCAGCCTCTTGGAGATCTTGAGCTTCTGCCTCGTAGTCGATTTCTGCTTCATCTTCGTCGACATCATCTGGTTCGCTTTCCCAGTCCGAGGCTCCGTCATCCTCAAGTGGATTGCCTTCATCGTCGACAATTTCGATACGATCTTCGATATCATCCATCTCGTCAGAATCTTCATCTTCGTCGCTTTCATCCTCTTCATCATCCTCGTCCATCTCGTCAACGTCATCGTCATCTTCCATCGTAACTTCAATGACACCAGGATCGCCGGATAGTCCTTCGATTGGCCCCATACCTTCCAGGTCCTCTTCTTCATCTCTGTCACTAACGTCTTCTTCGCGATCCTCGGACTCGTATCCTATGTCGTCGTCGTACTCGTCATCGTACATTTCTTCATCGTCATCTGTGGCTGTTAGCACGTTACTGGTAGTCAAGTAATTAGGAATGAATGCACCATCTTCCGAGTCCTCTGAATAATCATCATCCATGTCCCTCCCAGGTTCATGCATGCCAAGTGCCGAATTGCGATATAGATCTGGAGTTTCTTCTCTGTCGTCTTCGATATCAGAGAGAGAACTTGTGGAGATGAGTTCATCCTCAATATTGTCTTGCGTCGGAACCGAAGGTATGATATTGGAATGGCTCAAATGGATGGCAGTGCTTGTCAGAACTCGAAACACGCGAAGAATATACTTAATGGTCCGCTTCACAGGGGGGAATGCAAGGTCGATGTCAGCGATGGAGGCAGTTAAAGCTGCAAGGTATCCCTTTTCGTACATTAGTCGCCGCAGTTGTGCTTGGGACCGTTCAACGGAGTCAGGACCATTTCGCGACGCAACAGACGGATCTTTATCTTTGTCGCCCATCATAAGATGCATAACCTCTGCCAGACCAAGCATCCTGGCATACCTGGAGTCAAATGGATCGTTGGAAGTTGTAGCGTCTTTGTAGGACTTCAAGATGGTATCCAGTACGAACTTCCGTACAAAAAGCAGATCAGGTTCATCCTCATAGTCGTACTTGTCTCGATTCCGGTCCACAGGCTTTTCTCCAGTCCTGCTAACAAGAGCTACAAGTAAATTCTGCGTCTGCATTGCCGTAGCGTATCTCTTCTTATAAACGATGGTATCCAACGGGGCATCCATATTACTTGGATAAAGCAGATCGGTAAGGAGGTAGTTCAGGACACTGGACCGAGGCTTGACCGGCGTGTTGGCGAAAAGTTGTACGTTTCTTTTAAAGTTGATGAACTCAACCTTGGTACGATTATAGCTCTGAAGCAGTTCGGTGAGACAGTGAAGAAGGAAGCACCGGTATATGAAAATCGGATGTTCATCGGCCTTGAATGAGACTTTGCCTTTCTTCTCTTTGCCATCAGCAGCGCGAATTTCACCTTCATTAGGCCCATCAGAGGAAGCAGAGTTCTGTTCGCCGGCCTGCGCAACTTCCTTGTTAAGCTGAGAAGCATCTTTGTCATCAACCTCTCTGTAGTTCAATAATTCACACAGCAGAAAATGTATCACGCCGTCAGGAGTTTCGACGACTGGACGCTTTAGATCTTGCCCAGTAGTTTTGGCGGCATCATCCATATGTTTGTCTTCACCTTCTGTAGAGGGTTTGATGTCCTGGATCGATAGGTCTTCAGTGGCTCGAACAGTTGGTGCTACATCATCCTTCGTAGCATCTGCCTGCGAGTCTTTGAGGAGAACCACTTGATGCCGTGCAGCATTGCCATCGCGGGGGGCCCATCGGTTCAGTTTCAACATCTCGTTGCTAATCTCGACGAACAATTTGGGGTCGCGGAGGACAATGTTTGAGAAGTGTCTCAAGAAAGCCGTTGGTTCCAAAGGACGTGTGTTACGCGCTCCATCCAGATAAGTTCGTATCTCGCTTCGCATAATCTGTTTAATGACTTCTTCATCCTCAACCACATGGCGAAGGATGGTCAGGATATAGGAAGATATTCTTGTCTCACTGAGACGGACGGCTCCGGCTCCAGATAGTTGCTTTGCGGTAACAAACAGACGCTGCAAGTTCTTCTTATCACCGATCTGCCGGGCGACTGCACGATCTCTAGTCAGGATTACAAGAATTCTTAGGACCGAGACCGCAAGCGATTCCTCCTTGCCAATGCGTGGAAGAATCTCGAGAATTGAGCTTAGAAGAGTCTGCCGATCGTCGTTCTTAACATTAAGATCTTTGGCAATCCACTCCAGAGGCTCAATAGGATCGCTCTCCAGCTCAGGAATCTTCCATTTAATTTCCCCGAGCTGCTCGTCATCGCTTAGTAGTATTTCGAAGACAAGGAGTACGTACGGAATCCATGGTGACAGTTCTTCAGTGGAAGAGGACCCGGGAACGTCAAGAAACCGCAGGAACTCGCTCACGTTCTCTTTCAAGACGCTAACAGTGGCTTTGAGGAATGGTTTGTCCTGGAGGAGTAGAGAAAGAAGGTGGGCATAGGCAGCAATGCTTCGGCCATTGGATTTCAAGTCGTCGACCATCGCGAAGGACATCAGCGCATTGACTAGCGTTTCACCAATCTCTTGTCGTGTAGACAGGTCATCTCCGGGAGATCGTAAGACGACCGATGAAATTAACTCGGATACTTCATAGGTAGTGTCTGGGTGAGCTCCTATGACATCCAGGCATCTATCAATCAGGTTGGAACGGAGTTTGGCTCGCTCTTCATCCAGGTCTTCTTTAGCCACAAGGGATGGTTGTCTGTCGTTTTCTGGCTCTGTTCTTGCTTCAACTACAGGGCCATGCGTTGGGCTTGTCGACGTTGATCCATGACCGTTGGATACTTGATGCAGTAATGAGGGTATTGGAGTATCTTGGTCAGTACCGCTGGATAACGCAGCAGCGTCTCGGAGTTCATCTTGAAATTCACCAATCAGTTCCTCGTCCAGAATACCTGAGGGAAGGTCCGCAGGTAAATCTAGAACCATCGCTTCGTCATCAGTTGAGACGTTGCGTTCGGCTGGAGATCCGCTTTCCTCATTGGTCAATGCATCGTTTTCGGGGATGGGGTTCCGTGTGCCTGCAATGCCTTTCTCGTGCACTGTACAGTACTCCAAAGCCATCTGACGGTTACCAAAGCTACGGTAAACTGCCTCGTGCGCAAGATCTTCAGAGTATTTCGAGTTTTCGGTAAGATGTTTGGTCTCTTGTATATGCATTGACCAAGGGAATTTGACATTGTTCGGCTCAAGATATGCAGGGGGTAAGTTCTACCACAGATCAGCACAAGCGTCATGGGATGGGACGGAGTAAGTGTTAGCAACAAACCTTCTCTGAACGCTTGTATGCGTTGTTCTCCGAGTCTGCCAAAGAAATGGACTTCAGAATCTCGATAGTCTTGGCAACTGCCATTGCCGAACCCTTCTCGATCAGATGCGACTCCCATAATTCCCGGACAATAGGTAAAATTGTGGCCCTGAGTTCGACGACGAGATTCGGTGCAACTAGCGTCTCCCCTCTGCGGTCACCGCTGGTAGCCCTCTGTGGTAGAACATTTACACCTCCTACCGCTTCACTGATGAGCTTTCCATTAGCAAGCATGGCATAAATGTCTAGTATTTTCTTGAGGCCGAGAGCAGCTAGTCTCGATTTGGCTACTTCGTCTTCGCTTTCGTGCTCTTTACAGATTTCGTCTTTGAACGTAATCAGCATTGAATTAAGCAGGTTCAGACCACCGTGTTTCTTGAAGGCTAATAGCACCGGTATTATGTTCTGAGGGTGTATTGGCCGGTCAGAGCGGCCTATAGAAGTCAGCTGATCGAAAATAGTTAACGAATAAAGGATGCTACTTACTTTCTGCGGTGGGGTTCACTAACAGCTCATGAGTGGCATGGAGCATGATGTACCAATAATGAAAATCTCTGGCCGTGCGTTCATGGTTAGAAACTTGTAGCTGTTGCAGGATAGTGAGACTTAAATCATCCGCTAGCTGCACATGATGTGATCTGATGTACACATCACGCTCGCGCTTCAGTAATAGTGATTTTCCATACGTCTGCAGAAGAGGGAGCGCGGTGGGCAGAAGGGCTTCAAAAAGGGATTTGATAGTCTGAAAATTCCGATACTGCGGACTCGACTGTAGGCTCTTGGAAGACTCCTGTCCCGAGCTAGCTTTCTTCCCTGTAGCCCACTGCCAGATGGCAGCAGGCGAGAATACGCCAGGGAAAGTAGCATCTTCAAAGTCATGGCCAGGCTCATCGTTATTCTTAGTCGACGAAGTATTGCCCGGAGCCCCTTGCTGGTCCTGACTCTCACCCTCTTTGGTATACCACTGTTGAGGAACAATGGCCGACATGGCCGTCTCTTCCAGAACTACGGCACGAATGAGGGGACCTAACGATCTGATCAACTGACTGTGATAGTCGAAGACGTTGATCGCATGGAGCGTAACTGTCTGAGTTCGTGATGAGAAGGGGAAAGAGTGGTAAAGAACTCTCATCAAAGATTGAGCATTGAGTAATGCTTTGACAACAGAAGTTCCATTTGCTAGATGCTTCGCTAGATCGTGGGTGGTGTGTTCAGTCAAAACTGCATCTTGTGTAAAAAAGGGTTTGAAGTAGGAAGCAGAGTCTTCAGCCGTGACGACGATATCGAGCACAGAAATTGCCTCCTGCGTGCGTTTTAACAATGAGGGAAGACCGACTATCGGTGACGATTCGATTAATGATGATAAGACGCTCTGAAGACCTCTAGCCGCAAAAGATCCCCGGGAGGTATGTGGCAAGCTTGGAGATGTGTAGAGGTCTAGAAGCTGGTCAATTCCACCATTCGTGATCAAGCTCATCTTCAAACTTTGGTTACTAATGTAATGGGACAGGAACCCAGCGACGGCGTTGATATATGGGACAATAGATGTGTGAACCGACAGTGGACTGGAGGCCTTTTCTGCATCTTCGGTATCCTGAATATCAATATCCATCATATGGACGTCCGCATCATCAATAGTAGTAGTATTGGCTTTCGTCTTATCCGAAAAGCTCGGGGCAAGGCCAAGAAGTGATTCGTCAGCAACTAGTTCTCGATCCTCAGAATCCCTAACGACAAGCTTAGCTCCCCAATTGCAATCTCGAGCCTTAACCCGGGCAAGATGCGTAACTCGAGCTATCATATCTAGAACTGCATTGGCAATGGCAGGCCTGAGAGATGGGTGGTGGCGCGCAAGTTCGTCGAAGCTGCTTCCGACCGAGTGGGAGAGACTCTCGTCAACGGCCATTACTCGCACATGGTCTGGGCTCTCAAAGATTTCGAAGAAGCTATCAAATGCCTGCGAAGAGACAACCATCTTCATTCCAAGATTGTTCAGGCAGATGGCGTTCAGAACATTAGGCACCGTCGAGATGGGATCTAATGAGGCAAGGATTCCGCCGGCCAGCGGGCGATCCCGGGGTTGTTCAAGAATGTCATGAGGTGGAGGGTGTTGCCGGTCATCAGGCTCAAGCACATCCGAAGCAGGAGAACCCCCTCGCGATTCATGATCATCTTCGTCTCTATGCTCAACCTGTGCGTTCCCCGCTTCCTCACGTGGCCCAGTGGTGACGGGACGGCCTGTTAAAGCAGTAAGATAGCTTTGAATGAGTCCAGCTTCAAGAACAGCCGAGAAACTTGTTGGGTCATTGTTAAGGAAATCGCCCAGAATAGTGACGGCATTGGTCCAAACTAGTGCTCCGAATTGTGTCACGTTTTCAATGATCTCGCGAATACTGTGGAGGAGATCAGACTTGTCCACAAGGTTCCGTAATAGTCGGTCAGTGTTGCCACCAAACGCGAAAGCATTCGTCATCACATGATGAATGAACTTCAACAGAAACTTAAGATTTTGCTGCTGGTAGAATGGAATCTCATAGTCTACAACTTGCGACCGGTGGCTGGGAGGTGTCCCTTTCCCATCGGCAACTAGCTGTTTGGCAAGATTTACCTCATGTGTAATCAGGTTTGTGATCGCTTCAAGACCGTCGGCGGCGGCCAGAGACTGGAACGAGGTTTGAACATTGTAGACGAGGCTATCCAAGAACCCAACTAGTGTGCCATGCGTTCGCTCAGCAATACTGGATCTGATGTTGAGGACTTCGACTAAAATATCCAATAGACCAGCTGAAATGATCTCAGGGGTGTTCCGGACAGAAGTATTTGCCATCGCCATGGTGATGTGAAGCGTGAGGGAAAAAAGATTATCCCGCCATTCATCTTTGAGAGTCCACTGATCGCTAACGTCATCTTCCTTCATCTCAGCAACAGCCTTCCTTATGACATAGAGAAGCACGCCGTGATTGACCGTCGCATTTAACGCAGAAAAGATGTCGGGGACCTTAGAATGAAACGACGAGATTGCCTCCAGGAGAGAGAGCGCAATCGACTGAAGATCTAAGGGCACCTGCGTTGTACCATCCGCACCAGGATGGATCAGTTCGGCAAGTTGGTAAACTAACTGGAACCGGCGTGGCTCGTCACTGTCTTGCCTAAGGACCTTTTCGATGAAAGTCGATTCGACATGGATATAAGCCAAATTTTGAATGGCTAGCAATCGTGCCTTGAGAGCTTGTTGACGCGCCTCCACAGATCCGGTCATGGCCTTCGCCACTCGCAGACGGTTGAGAAATTCGTATCTAGTCTCCTTGGGCAGGTCTGCCGGTAATTTGGCCAAGATCTCATAGGGCGGCGTAGAAACAACTGCAGATTGAGGTACATCTATCGATTTCTGGGCGGGAGATCCACTTTCATCGCGGCCAAGAATGGGAGACCGGGACGTCGAGCCTGGAGTATCTTCTGATAATCCCTGGACTTGACGATTAGTGCGAGGAGTGATATGTGTTGCATTCGCAGAGTTGCTGCGTCGCAGAGGTGTAGGAGATGACGGGGCATTTGGTGTACCGCGGTCAGCCATGGATGGCTGCGAGTGCTCGTGAGAAGATGTACCAGAAGACGGATAGTACGTTAACTTGACGTCGGCCCATCCATTCCAGCGCGTTTGGGCATCATGTGTCTCGTTTGGCTCCGGCTTTGCGATGGCGCATAGATCGTTCGCGAACATTGTGGCTACGTTCTTTGAACTTCCTCCCGATGGCTTTTCTTTGCTCTTGCTGGTACTGTTCGGTGTGGACAGGGAGCTAGATTCTGAGGGCTTGACGATGGGGGTTTTCACAAACGGCTGAGCTAACTGCTGCACACGGTCGAGGTCTATGTTGTAATGGTTTGACAACAGAGCGGTATGTACCTGTCGAGTGATGCCGTGAATGCGTTTAACTGAGGCCTGGTAGCGTTGAGCGAGCTCGACGCCAACCTGAAGAGTAGCGCATAGAACTCTATAGTCCGTACTGTTCAGGAGATCGTTCAGGTGGGCGCTGCTGGCGTATATGCTGCGGTTGCCACAATGATCCAGAAGCATCTGAGTGAACTTGAGAATGGACTCAATGAGATATACGTCTCCATCCTTATTATAGCCAAGTTCTGTAAGTCTCTGGCTTCGCTCGTCTTCTCCAGGCTCAGGGCCATCCCAGGAACTTAATAGTACCTCACAGCCGAAATCGCGACTTTGGGGACCCTCGTTCAGCTTGTAAGTAGCATTGAACGACTCCAAAAGCTCATCAAATCGGTTGAGAAGTGGTATCCAATGATACAGATCGCCACGCGGAAAAGGCCATCGTGAAGGGAACGTGGCGAGAACCTGGGGCAAAAGAGGTAACGGTTTCGATGTCGCCGAATCGACGAATTCTTGTAGCCAAGGAGTCTATAAATCATGGCGTTAGAAGAAGCAAGAATAAGTTACATATCCTTGGAGATACTTACCAAAGTCTCCTTATGCTTAGTTTGGATGACCTTCGTTATCTTTCCCATGGTGAAGGTTGGGGCGGCTAAGCCGCGAAGAAAGTATCAACTCCCCCTCCACTACCGCTGATGCAGACACTCGAGGACAACAACTTGTCGTGGCGCTCCGGAGCGTCCAAGGTAGCTTGGACTGCTCCCCTCGGCTGTATATTTGGTATGTATCTCGGTGCACAAGGTGAGGTGCCGCAGGTTGCTCAAAAGCTGTCGAAATGATTGGGTTTCGTCGCCAAAAGCTCAGCCTTGCGGTTATTGTATTGTGGGGCGTTCGGAGGAAGATCGCCTCAGCTTGCTGCTGCTGCTCACGTCGGCGGGGTTAGGTCGGGATCGTGCAGGATAGAGTAGCTATAGAGTGAGTTCTCTATAGAAAAGTCTAGTGTGGGTGGGTGATGGTAGAGAGGGTAGGTTGAAAAGCGAAAGGTGAGGTAGGTAGTTATTAGGTACGGCTTGCTGGAGCTGGAATTTGCCGATGGACCAGGCGGGTGCAGGCCGCTGTGCCGTCAGCGCCGAGTTCGCAGAATCCGACAAGAAAATGAGGTTATCGAGGGTGAAGTTGACCAGCTCGTGTACCTCAGATACGGCGTGATCTTTGGTAGGACTCAGGTGGATGAGGCGGGAGGTATCAGGAGAATGGAAAAAAAGGTTTGGGGGAAGAGAAAGTGGTGACTGAGAGTGTAGGTCGCGACTGATAGTCTTTTGCGTAATGGTTTGAAGTGTGTGTTGGTGCAGGACCCAGACACACCTGGCATTTTAAGGGGACCTGCCTAGGCAACTTGGCTTCCCAACAACCGGTACTTATGCAAGTACCAACCTGTAGGTGCTATCCCAGGTAGCTTTAGGTACCTAGAGCAGTACAGCAGTACCCAGTGCAGGTAGTGGAGGAGGTAAGGTGGGGTTGAAAGGAGCTTTGACCATGCAACATTGAACGTGCTTATTGTTTGCCTAATAACTTTAACTTGCTTGCATTGATTAAATCTATTGTTCACTTAACGTTGAACCACTGTTGATGACACTTTATTCATTAAAAAAACTGCATCTCCTTTTGATATATCGATCATATAATTCTACCTACTAGAGAGACAGAAACCTCTTGGCACACCTCATGAGGTAAGTTTAGGTAGCTACCTACTGTAGGATACCTTAGAGTCAAATTCTTGTAAGCTTTGGAAAAGGCATGTTCTGCAGTCACATGCTTTATCTTTTATGGTACACCTGTTCCCGAATGAATATACAGCTGCGAAATTTCCTTTTCTTATCTAGGTAGGTACCTCTTAAACAGTCACTGAGTATCAAGTAATCAACTCAGTTACAATACCCTGCTCATCCTATGAAGTCAAACAATGCTCAATATTTGATATCAACAAGCATTGTTGGGAATGTAGGTTAGGCTAACTACAATTTGGCGAATAGATTCCTACAGTTTGTCAGTTCTCTACGCCCAGAGGCGTTCGCCATTGATACCAATGTTGAATTTAATCACGATGCATATGTGCCTTCTGGGATACTGCTCCCGTTTCTTCTGCTACGACAAGCTTTTGATGGCAAGCCTTTCAATGTCAGATGATTCTATCGCCAAATCAACAACTCCATTCTAGTTAGTTGTGAAGCCTATCGAACGACTGCCTTGTATTTCGCTTAGAGATAGATACTGCTATATATTAACTTGAACTAATAATGTGTCGAGTTTTGGGTATTGAAGTTGAGGTTTTTGTTGCACCTCATCATATAAAATAGATAGGGAGATATTGTCTGCCTTGCGCCGCAGAAAGCGAACCGTCGTGGCATACACTAGACGTTGGGAAAGGTATCTTGGTCCTCTTCTCTCGAGTCATACACGTAGTCCTTCACCCTACGTGCTTCTTTTCGCCTGGTGCGATCAACTATGAATAATTTGCTCTAACAAGATATTTTGAGTACGGTGGCACAAAGCTTGCTGCATTTCCAATAAGTCATAAAATCTGCATTGAGTTCCTATGATAATTAGTAGCATAACGCGACGGGTCCTTCAATCCCCAAAGTCAAAATACCGAACTACCTACCAGACTCACTAGTTTCCACTTGTGGCTGCGAATGCTGCAGTGCATACTGTTCAAGATGAAGTTCAACTTTTGTGTTGTTGTAGATCTCAATGCTACTACATCGTACCAATCTGTGTTGTGAGACTGGATGTTGACCTCACAAATCACATCATCAAGTGAATTTCCCAATTCCAAAACCCCAATGGGTTTTATTACCCCGTAACCCTCTATTCGAATTGTGCATCGGAGTGAGGGCGCCCGCACTCAGCCACAGCCATACTGAGGAGGTGCACTGATCAATTGTGTACTGTTGACTCTTGAGCGCATACCCGGAATACGTTTGCTGATGTCAACTTGAACTTGGGTTAGTGGCTACGGTATAGCCGTGATGACCACCCTCAGCAGGCACCGGCGGTGAGAGGCTGTGTTATCTAGCTACCTACATGTAGTAAGGTCCACGTAGGGGTATCGGGAGAAATCGCCCCCACCTGACAGCAGTTGTGGCCATTATCCTGGTAGCCGATTAACATCTGTCAGGGTCTTCCAAGGTCCATGAGGTCTTGTCATTCTTCCACCCCTCCAAGAAACTTCTTAGTTCCCTATTTCAAGCTTAGCCCCGGAATTGAAGAGGTACGTATGTCCTATCAGCCACTCTCTCTCTATATAGATGTCTTTAAAGACATACATAGTAGTCTAGTCTTGCTAATTCTTCTTTACCATGCAGGCCTCCTTTCATAAATCTAACCCTCCACGCATTTTCCCGTTTCGCTTGCACCTCGTCGTCTGCCAATATACCCAGGTATAGAGGACCGCGCTTCAAGACCCCTCAGTCGTGATGGCTGGCCCCGCCTCTCCCAACGAGGGTCCCACATTCGAACCACCACACCTCCCTCCTGGATGGATCGCGCAGTGGGATGGTGCAAGTAAGAAATACTATTATGTGCAACTATCGACAGGCGTCTCACAATGGGAAATTCCCACCGATGCTGCCCCAGGAGGCACCCCAGCGCAATCGACCGAGCATCCCTATGGCGTTCCAGGCCCGCGAGAAGTCATAACACACCCAGACGGTACACAAACTCTGAAGCACGCAGATGGCCGCATGGAGCCCATCTTACCCCCGGGTGGCTCAAGGGGCCTCGATGAACAGGTGGCCGACAGAGGCTTCGGCGTACGTTGGTTCAAATGGGTTTTGTTGGGATATGTACGGCCTTTGATGAAGCGGTATTGACTGACTATCTCATTGTTATAGAACATCGCCGCAAATGCCCTGTTAAGCCAGTTCTCAGGTGGTCAGGGAAAGCCGCATAGCGGCGGCGGCGGCAGTGGCCATGGTTCAGGGGGCCTGGGGGGCTTGGCCGGCCAACTTATTGGTAGCCTTGGAAATAGCCATGGCGGTAGCCACGGTGGTGCTTCTGGGAGTCATTCCGGAGGAGGCGGCGGTGCTGGCGGCTTAGTAGGCCAATTGGCTTCGAACCTATTTTCGTCAGGGCACAAGCCCGAACAGCCCCAAACCTACCATGGCGGGCAGCACCAACAACCTCATTCCTCTAGCGGGCTAGCTGGACAAGTGATGGGAGGTGTGGCAGGTATGTTCGGGGGACATCACGGAAATCAATCAGTAGGTTTGCTCTTATCTGGAGGATGATGCAAGATGTTTACCTGAATCTAGGGGCAAAATTATGGTTACTCGAATTCCGGCCAATCAGGAAGTTACAGTGGCCAAGCTCCCTCAACGACCTACCAGCCGCCAAATGGATCTACACCTTCATACAGTTCCCCGCCACCTAACCTACATAACCAACAAAGCACTCCCTCATACAACCCTCCTCCAAGTCAGCATAGTACACCATCTTATCCGCCTCCGCCAGGACAACACGCTGCGCCATCTTATGCTCCTGGCCCGGGGCATCAAGGTGGACATCAAAACCCTCCATTTGGAAGCGGTGCACCATCATCCAACTACGGACATAGCCCAGCTCCGAACGCATATCGTGAGTGACTGGGCCCTAGATGGATCCCTACCAAGAGACCAGGTTTTCTAACGTAAGCAGCGCCTCAACAACACCAATACACAGCCTCTCCGGCCCAGCCGTCATATGGTGGCCATCAACAACAATATCCAGCTCCTCCTTCAACATACAGCCAGCAGTATCCGCCACCTCAATCAACGATGGCACCGCATCAGTACCCTAGTCAGCCTTCGTACGCCAGTCATGGGCCTCCTGCTCCATCTGGAACATCCCAACATGGTCAACACGGAGGCCAAGCAGGATACCCTGGGAACTGGTAACAAAATTCTCCAAAGGCCACTGGTTGAGCGGGTATCATACGGCACAATCAGTAGGTAGCAAATATTCGCCCTCTCGCTTAAGTACTAGTTACTGTCTCTCACTATTTTGTGCCCATCGTCTCACCCTAATTGAAGGTCCACTTGTTGGGGTTCTGCGTGCGGAGGGGCAAAGGTGATAAAAATGCTTGGCGAAAATCATGTTGGATGGATTGAATTCATATTTCTTGTTTATGATTGTGACAGGAAGAGCCGAACTGGGTGTTGTTGGTCTTGGGTCACACGGTATACCAAGGAGGCTATTGATACTTCTTCTCCTGTTCTGGCTCTGCTGTCGTTTGACGAACCCTTGATGATATCCAACTGCCCACGAACCAGGAGACGATGGCTACCACGATGATATAAGCGACCGTGGGCAAAAGTGACCGGGGGAGTACATTTAATATGAAGGGGTCTAGGATAATGTCCACAAAGACCGGAGGAACGTCTTTCATCAATGTGTGATTTGTAGTATAAAAGTCCGCGGCTGCGAGAATCCTAAGAAACAGTACGGAATCCTTTATGCCTGGTTCGTAAGTTTGCCAAGATACCGGCTTAAGCGAGAGTTTGCTCTCATATAATTCTGCATGTAATTCAGGAATAGTGAAGACAGTTTCGAGCTCATACGTTTCAAGCCTGAACGCGGTTGGTTGCTGAGATAGAAATAAGTATCTTTTACCATCCATTTGAATCTGCATGCGGAAGCTTAACATACAGTTGCTGCCCAGCAGACACGAACTTCGTAGCGTTGACCCTCGGTAAGGTTGTGGAGGATAAACCACGAGGGCTCGCCATCTCTAAACTCATTGGGGAATATAGCGTGGAGATGGGTGCGTATGGTGAAGTTATCAGGGTTTAGAGGTCCAAGTTGCAAGGTATTCAATTGGGGATACGTGGATTGGATATCAACTGGTGACGGGCCGAGAAAGATGGTCTTCTCGGTATTTCCCCATACGTAAGGGAGTAGGAGTGATATCCAGATGCATAGAGCTATCATATCGACGACAACTCGTAAAATATCACGAGACTAATGAGGCGAGGCTAGGACAATGGGAGAGGATTAGAGGACTACCTAGCAAACCTAGGTATTGTTAAATTGGAATGGGATAATGAGATGGGGCTCCACACATGCGGTGGTCCCGGCAGCTGCCGGAGGGCCGGTCTCAGGGGCATCAGGTCCACTCTGTGCTTTGAACTCCAGCCAATCTCGTTGATTGGGGTATCAACAAACCCGAATCCCGCCCAGTGCGCTTACCAAAAACAGGGGGACAACAAAAAATGGACCCCACCGAGCTCAAAACGACCCTTTCTACAATCAACAGAACTTCTCGGCTCGACTTCATCCTAAACCTGCTGCATTCTCTCTTGCCTACAACATCTCGGAACAGGCCGTTCGTTTTTTTCTTGATACCACTCAGCTTCCTCGAGATCCCCTCTCTCTGTTTTTCTGTTTTCATCTCTTGCATTGCCCTACTGCCACAATGCGTGAGATCATTAGCATCAACGGTACGTCCCTTCAGGCACGCGTCTCTTACCCCTTCACCGCACAATGGATGCCTCACCATGCACTCAACACCTCACCACCTACCACCTAACCACCTACTTCTGAATCATACCTATCCTACATAGGGCCATCGGCATACTAATATAACTGTTGTGTGTAGTCGGTCAGGCCGGTTGCCAGATTGCCAACTCCTGCTGGGAGGTAAGTACACGGTAAAAGCATCACGCCACGCACTTTCATACCGTCCACCACATCAACTCATCTTTTCCAACCTGGCTTGAGTTACGAAGCTTGGCACTAAACCTTATGTCTCTTAGCTCTACTGCCTCGAGCACGGCATTCAGGTATGTCTCCCGTATATTTACCCTTTTCTACATACGAGGTGTCGTTAACACGGCTTATGTTAGCCCGATGGGTTCCTGACCGAAGAGCGTAAAGCCGCCGATCCCGACCATGGCTTCAGCACTTTCTTCTCTGAGACTGGTAGGAAATATACTTATAATGCACCGTATGATGTTCTGTCTAATTCTCCAAACCTGTAGGCCAGGGCAAATACGTTCCTCGCACTATTTACTGCGATCTAGAGCCCAATGTCGTCGATGAGGTCCGTACTGGTACCTACCGAAGTCTTTTCCACCCTGAGCAGATGATTACTGGCAAAGAGGACGCTTCCAACAACTACGCACGTGGCCATTATACGGTTGGCAAGGAGCTTATCGATCAGGTTTTGGACAAAATTCGACGTGTTGCGGACAGCTGCGCCGGTCTCCAAGGTTTCTTGGTCTTCCACTCCTTTGGTGGTGGTACCGGATCTGGTTTCGGTGCCCTGTTGATGGAGCGATTGTCTGTTGACTACGGCAAGAAGAGCAAACTAGAATTCTGTGTCTACCCTGCTCCTCAGACAGCCACCTCCGTTGTCGAGCCCTACAACTCTATCCTTACGACCCACACCACTCTGGAGCACTCTGATTGTTCCTTCATGGTCGACAATGAGGCCATTTACGACATCTGCCGCCGCAACCTCGGTCTCGAGCGCCCCAACTACGAGAACCTCAACCGTCTGATTGCTCAAGGTAATAAATATTCTAACACCAGTTTCCCAACTAGATTGATACTGATGATGCTTAGTGGTTTCTTCTATCACTGCTTCCCTCCGATTCGACGGCTCTCTTAACGTTGACTTGAACGAGTTCCAGACCAACCTAGTCCCCTACCCTCGTATCCACTTCCCTCTGGTTGCTTATGCGCCTGTCGTCTCGGCTGCTAAGGCTGCTCATGAGGCCAACTCTGTCCAGGAGATGACCATGTCCTGCTTCGAGCCATACAACCAGATGGTCAAGTGCGACCCTCGCAACGGAAAATATATGGCTACTTGCCTGCTGTACCGCGGTGACGTTGTCCCTCGGGACGCCCATGCTGCGGTGGCCACGCTCAAGACCAAGCGCACCATCCAGTTCGTTGACTGGTGCCCTACTGGCTTCAAGCTCGGAATCTGCTTCCAGCCTCCTCAGCTGGTGCCCAACGGTGACCTGGCCAAGGTTGACCGTGCTGTGTATGTCAAAGCTTACACCGATTATGTGAGGTCCCATGCTAACGTTTCGATAGCTGCATGCTCTCCAATACTACTGCCATTGCCGAAGCCTGGTCCGCGCTATCGGCTAAGTTCGATCTCATGTACTCGAAGCGTGCCTTTGTTCACTGGTACGTTGGTGAGGGTATGGAAGAAGGCGAGTTCTCCGAGGCTCGTGAGGACTTGGCTGCGTTGGAGCGTGACTACGAGGAAGTTGCTACCGACTCTCTCGAGGCTGAAGGTGATGTTGAGGCCGAGTACTAAACTGAGTATTGCGAACTTGATGATCGCACAAAGAAGCTATTTTTGCTTTATTTCTCCAATTCCCATTTGGAATTCTGGTCTGCTTCTATAGTGCCCCACTTCCTCATGGGAATGCTGAGCATTCTGCTCTAAGAAGCTGGCGGCTGCCCTTGTGAGAGTAGCTAGGGCTAGTAGGTGTTTGATGTCTAACTGTTTCTCACCTTGCAGAATGTCTCATAGGAAGAATAGCAGTATACACTTTGTAAATCCGTCTTATCAACTTTTAATAGTACCAGCCACCAAAAGGGCTGTTTCCTTTATCAACTAAGGTTTCGCTTTGCCTGAATGTGATGTAAACATGGTTTGCTTGTATCGTGCTCAGAAATGGTTCCAAAAGGGTTTTTATTACTGTTTAATACAAGTTCAAAATAGCAACATCTAGTCCCGTGCAAAGACAGGGTAAACCTGCTTGTTTCGGCCTTGAAGCGAGTGAAGCGAAATTGAAAGATACTCCAACGTTTAAAGGTAATACAGTACGATGGCGTGGGGGGTTAGAAGACGGCCCAGTTGTCCCCGTCTCGCAGCCCGATTGTTGCCCAATAGCAGAAACCAGGCAGATGAAGCGTGCAGAAGAGCTGCATTGCATACTTAGAATCCAGGCAGTCAATAGCTTGCTCCCGATTTACAGCCATTCAGGGTTTGGGGTTGCGGCACCCGTGACCGTAAAGTGGTAGCATCCTATGGCAGCCCGCTGTCATGACTGGACAGCTGCTGGAGAAGCTACTGCATCGGAGTAGTAATGCATTTTTATTATTTCCAAGCCTCGGTTGGTGAACTAGAGGATCGTAGGTCGATGGCAGTTGAAGTTATATGAATGGAAAAATGAGCGAGCTTTTGTTTTGCTACGCAGTTTAATTGTCTGCTCGCGGTAGGTATGATTCAACTTGAATACCTGGAAATTGGGTGCGTGCTTCAAGTGGTGACATAAGAAAAAGACGTTATATAGAAGATGATTTTAAGGTGTGATTTAACTGAAATGACTTGCCTGATCAGGCTTGGGCAGTTCCGAATCGGGCAAGTATTATCCACTTTCCCGGTACCCCGGACCAGCGACAAGGCAGCATCAACCAGAGCTGTCAGTGGACTGGAGTACAGTGTGTGAGAGATGGCTCCGACGTGCAGTAGTCTAAAAATCCAGCCTCCTTTCGAAGAGAAGCCTACCTACCTGTCTACCTACCTGTCTACCTACCTTAGTCGCGAGCTCGGGTTGGAGACAATTCCACCCTTGCCTTTCTCTTCGTCAACCCGTCAGCTCGTCAACCAACAAACAGCTCACAGGGTGAGACAACCCCCTTTGTCGCCACAAGCTCTGTCGAAGCTTGCTTTCATTAGCTTGTCGGATTTTTATGTCTTAGCACTTGTTGGCGATTCTCCAGATTCCCATCTCTCCGCTTCATTGATTGAGTTCCCCAATCCGAGTCCAGCCAGCGGTTGCCATTCCCCCTCCCGATTTCCCGCGCCGCCCAGCAGGTACAAGCAAGCTTGTCATCTAGCCATACTGGCCGCGCAATCATGGCCACCGAATCTAATTTTGGGGGAGGTGAGCTACAATCTACACAACAATACTTCTTGCTGCACTGGCTGTTTGCTGGTTGTGGATGCTTCGAGGCTGCATCATATAAGATGTAAAGACTACGTCCGCTGACATCATGTTGCCATGTTTCTAGGAGCGCCGAACCTTAACCTTTCTATCGAGGAGAAGCGGGTTTATGGGCTTCTGTTTCGCCAGGCTGATACCGAGAGCGTGGGCGTCGTAACGGGCGAGATTGCTGTCCAATTTTTTGAAAAGACACGACTGGACTCGCGCATACTCGGAGAGGTCAGTCTGTTCCTGTTCAGTCTGCGTTATTATCTATCACAGACGGTGATGAGCAGCCATGGGTTTAACTAAACTTGATGCTAACGCGACTATCCCTCGGTGCAGATATGGCAAATAGCAGACCGAGAGAACCGCGGCTTCTTAGAAGCTGCTGGCTTCGGCGTCGCTCTTCGACTTATCGGTCACGCCCAAGCCGGACGAGAACCAACTCCAGATCTTGCACTCCAACAAGGGCCTTTGCCCAAGTTCGAAGGCGTCAACATTGGTCCCGCGCCCGCACCCGCGCCCGCCGCTCCGGCACCGCTGCAGCAACAAGGCAGTGGTACCGGCCCTATACGGATACCGCCTCTGACTCCCGAGAAAGTCTCACAATATGCCGCAATCTTCGAGAACCAGCATCTCCAGAATGGCATACTGCCGGGCGGTCCGGCGAAGCTCATCTTTGAAAAGTCCCAGCTTCCAAATGAGGTTCTAGGTCGTATTTGGCAACTTGCCGATACTGAGCAGAGAGGCGGTCTGGTGCTGACCGAGTTCGTCATTGCGATGCATCTCCTGACTTCCATGAAAACGGGAGCTCTGCGAGGTTTGCCAAATATACTCCCTGCCGCACTGTACGAAGCCGCTACGAGACGGGCACTACCGGCTTCAAGGCAGAGTCCGACAGTCACAGGGCCCCCAGTATCTGCTATACCACGACAGCTGAGCGGCTCGGCGCAGCCACGAACCAGTAGCCCCTTGGGCCGACCGCCGCTTGGTACGCTGCAGGGCATGGGTATTCCTCCGCAAGCAACCGGTAATGATTGGTTGATCACGCCAGCAGAAAAGGTGAAATTCGATCAGTACTATGCCGAGTTGGATAAGACCAACAAAGGGTATATCACTGGGGAGGAAGTTGTCCCCTTCTTGAGTTTATCAAAGTTATCTGAGGATGCCTTGGCCCAGATCTGGGATCTTGCAGATATAAATTCAGAAGGTCGCTTAACTAAAGATAGTTTCGCCGTCGCCATGTATCTCATCCGCCAACAGCGTACTAAAAGCAGTCCTCTGCCCACATCTCTCCCTCCCAACCTTATTCCCCCATCTTTCCGAAATCGCATTGGTCCGTCACCTTTTGACCCCCCTGCGTCTGCGCCTATGCCTACACCTCCTCAACCGCCCCCACAGACTAAGTCTGCTCTTGATGATCTATTCGGACTTGATGCCTCACCTAGTCCAGCCCCTGCATCCGGTTCACTGTCACCTCAAGGTACGGGGGTAGGGATCAAAGTTGCTCCAGGTGAGAGCTTTACCGCCGTGAAAGCAGCCTCGCCTATCCAGTCTTCACCAACTAGCAATTTTAAGCCGTTCATACCATCTTCTTCGTTTGGCAAGACTTTAACAGCTCAAGACACTGGAGGATCCGGTACCTCGTCTCAAGCTGCTAGGGGACTACAACCATCCAATATGGAGGACCTTCTTGGAGACAACGATCCCGAAATCAGCAAAAGGCTTACAAACGAGACTGCCGAGTTGGCCAACTTGTCAAACCAAATTGGTTCTTTGTCAAAGCAGATGCATCAAGTGCAAGGACAACGAAGCACAACGCAAAATGAGATCAGTCAGGCAAGTGAGCAGAAAAAGAACTTTGAGCAGCGACTCTCTCAGCTACGCACTTTGTATGAGAAAGAGGCCAAAGATGTGCGAATTTTAGACGAACAACTCAAGACCATTCGCGAAGACACGAGGAACCTCACGAACGAAATGGTGTCTATTAACGGGAACTACCAGGACTTGCTTGGACAGCATGGACAATTATCACAAGCACTTCAAGCTGATCAACAAGAAAATACTACTTTGAAACAGCGAATCAGTGCCGTCAACGGAGAGATTGCGCAGCTAAAGCCGCAGATCGAGAAGCTTAAGTCTGAGGCTCGACAGCAGAAGGGCCTTGTGGCCATCAACAAGAAGCAACTAGCCACTGTCGAGAGCGAGCGTGACAAGCTGCAGACTGAAGTTGAGGATCTCACTAAGAGCAACGAGGAACTATCCCGTCAAGCCAGCGCTAGTTCACCAGTAGCTGCACCTGCTCAGGTGGCAAGCCCAGCACCGTCGACCACAAGTGTCAATAACCCTTTCTTCCGGCGAACAGGAAGCTCTGACATCATGGGTGCCTTCTCTTCTCCTCCTGTTAAGTCCTATAACGAGAAATCATTCGATGATATCTTTGGTGGCTTTGCTCCCAGCACAAGCTCAGGTACTCCGCCACCACTTACATCTTTCCAAAAGCACAACACAGGAAATTCTTCAGCTAGTGTTGGTTCGTTCGCTACACCTGTAGGATCCTCACCTACCGCCAGCCGTCAGGGGACGCTGAATGTCGAGCCTGCTTCCACTTCTGAATCTCGGCAGCCAATTTCAGTGTTCATGCCTTTTGGTGAGCGGTCTGAGCCATCTGCACCACCGCGCCAAGTGTCATCGCCATTTCCTAGTGCTCTTGAGCCCGCTGCTACGGGTCAAAGTGTGACGTCGGCTTCCGACGCTAATCAAAGCTTGACATCTGCACACACTGAATCTAAAGATGCAGCTTCTACCAATGGCTCAGTTCCTGGTGCATTCTCAGATGAGACCCCAACACCCAATGCCCCAATCACGGCATTCAAGAATCATCGAGATAGTGATCCATTCGCAGGAATGAAAGACACAGGCAACGCCAAGATGGACTTCGATTCTGCGTTCGCTAGTTTCCCCAATTCCTCAAGCAAGTCGCAGGAGAAGTCAGCCAAGGACCCTTCGAATATGTTTTCCAGCTTCAACCATGAGTTTCCTCCAATTTCTGAACTCGAGCGAGATGATGAGTCAGATTCAGCTAGTGAAGGTAATCGGTTTGATGACGATTTTACGCCTGTTTCCCCGCCACGAAAAACGGCTGGTGAAAGCGATACCATTAATACCCCATCCTCTCCCAATGCTACAAAAGCCGTCGCAGCATCACCAGGAGCTTCGACTGTCGAGAGCACGGGTGGCAAGAGTCATACCCCTCAACCTTCAAAGTATGCCGCCCTCACATTGCATGTGAATACCCAAAGTAAAACACGTACTAATTGCACTTAGCCTTAGCGGTCTGTCGGCTTTTCCTGAACCACCGAAGCTCTCCCCCTCCTTGCCTTCGCCTACGAAGTCAGGGAGTCCGTTTGCCCCCGCGTCATCCACGACAACCAATACAGCACCTGTCGCATCTAAAAGTGCATTCGACGAATTAGACGACGATTTTGAGGGCCTCGAGGACGCAAAGGAAGGTTCAGCGGACGATGAGTTCGCCAACGTATCAAGGTCGAATCTCGATGATTTCAATCCAGTTTTTGACAGCAGCCCACCTCCTAGCCAACCTAGAACCGAGTCTACGAATGTCTCTAACGCATTCGGCACCGAAAGTAGCTATGACTTTGGAAATATCTCCTCGACCTCAGCGGGTCCAAGTGGTGCCATTCCCGTAACCAATACCTCTACCACAACTGGATCCGCCAAGAATCCCACACCACTAAATAACGACGAGTGGGACGCCCTCTTCACCGACGTGAAACCAGCCAATGACTCTACTGCTAAGAAGGGCGCAGAAGAGCACGAGAGTCCAGCGCAGAACCTGAGCCCGGAGCGGCCCAACTTCGCGGGCCGGGCACTTACAGATGAAGGCAAGCATGACGATCCCATGGTAAAAAATCTGACAGGGATGGGATATTCGAGGACTGATGCAGTGAACGCATTGGAGAAATACGATTACAATTTAGAGAGGGTAGGATGAAGTCTCTAGCATGATACTAAGGTTTCCTGACACTAATGAGGAATTTTCTAGGCTGCAAACTACCTTGCTAGCCAACCCTAATTTGTGTGTTTCCTTGGGACAGACACTCGGCTGCATGAGTGAAACAAATTGTGGGAAGAAAGCGAGGCAGTGGAGACACTTGCGCTCAGTCACACTTTCATCCGCACACGCTTAGTTCGGTGTGAAGATACCTTAGTTGCATACCTGATGAAACAGGGCCGTTCTCTCTTGTTCGGAAGTTTGATGTGTGGGAAGCAACTCCTCCACCTTCTCGCAGGCAGAAGAAAAGGAGCGAGGAGGTCTGGCAGACTGTTGTTTCAAGCAGAGGAGGGACAAGAGGAAGAACGTGGCAGTCTTGAGATGAGATGAATAATGTATAGTTCCTTCTGTATGTATCTTCTGTGTGAATACCATACTTAGTACCTCTTTCTCCCGTGTCGCGCGCCACAAATTACTGGAAGTAATTGCCACCTTGGTGAGCTGGTTGACATATTCTATTTGATGAAGGCGGTACTCATCCTTTTCTCTATTACATAGGCTTTATACCACTCGCAGCCGGTATGCTCAGCATGCAAGTTACCCGGCTATCAGGCCGATGGCAACTGAGTCTAGATGTTCAGCTCGCGGGATATAATAACGGGTGACGACCAATGCTCACGTTTTAGACTCTATAGTACGTGGATGGCTCGTCTCTTCGGGGCCTTCTCAGAGAGAAAGTATGCCTTACACCTGCTGCAGATGCCAGACGGTCGTGTCACTCACTGAGTGAATAGAAGACGCCATCACGGCGAGGTAGTATAGGTAATTAGGGGCTCAACAAATGGTATATCAATCCTCGAACCTCCCGAGTCTGATTGGAGATGCCCCGTCCCCGCCACTACCATTACCGGCCAGTAATTCCTCTCCCTTTTTTGGGTTGGGGGGAGGGGGGTTTCTCGGTCTTTTTACTGGTGCCTGTTTTTTTTGCCTCTTTGGTTCTTTTAATGACGAGGTGCTGTCACCGCTGGGTGCGTCCCCTGCGCTACTACGTATGGGATTCTGGCTTCTTTCCCTCCCCCCATTTTTTTTGTTCGGTCAACTATTGGATAGCCTGCTGAAGAGTGAGGGTGAGTTGGGCAGTGAGAGATAAGAAAGATGTCGCGTTAGGTTAGGGGCGATGTTATAGCTCGCTGGGGTTGTTTTGGTGCTACGTATAATCCGTATAGGTTATGGTGTTAGTGATGGTGGCGCGGCTGGGGCTTATGATGCAAGATAGATAGGTATGGTCAGAGACTGGGCCGCTCTACTCTCTCTTATTGGGTAGGGTGTTAGTTAGTTCATCGTAACTGGTCATCACCTCGGGCTGTGCGCAGTATGTATGTGTAAAGTACTTCGGAACATACGTACTTGATTGTGTGTATGTGTAATAGGAAAGTTGATTTTTCCAAGTTCTCTCTTTACCTTACAGGGAGTATCTGCCACATAAATACATGTTACTGTACAAAGAGTCTTCACCTCTTTGTACAGTCCTTCTTTGAATGCTTGATTCTGGAAGTATCTGGTTCATAGTTCCAACTTATGTTAGGGTGATATGTGTACAAGAGAAGATAACACACACACGCGCGCGCGCGCGCGAAGAGGAAGGATTGGGGGTAGGTATATTCTAGGACATATCGTTTGAATGGAGAAAGTGCCACTGGGCCTATATTGAACCAAGTGGAAATACGCCAAAGGGAGAAGATCCCTTCCCTAGGGATTCAAGCAGGCAGACAAGCTGGATAAGACATCCATCCATCCATTTATATAAATTGCATACAACCCGTTCACTGCTGCGCCTGCCTAAGTATAGAGTCATGATCAACGAGGCTGTGTCGAGGATTTCGTGGTCTTGTATATATTAACCGCTCGGTAACGGGTGTCTAACAATATATAAATAAAGTGAATACATCCGCGGTACGACACGTCCTAAGCATCTCAGGTTTTCTACAGAAAATCCAATGCTGATTGGCTAGTTAGAGAAGTAGGTTGAGATTGCACGTGAGGCTGGCCGATCTGATTGATTGATTGATTGATTACTTGACCAAACACTAATACAACAGAGCGCAATATAGATGTAAGTGCTAGGTAGTAGGACTATATGTAATATAGCTAAGCTGGTCAAGCCGAATCTTTGCACATGTGCCTTTCTGGACCTTGCAAACCATGAGTCACATATAGTACGTGAAACTTAAGTAAGAATTTCAGGCTTCTGATACCCCAGCAGTGAATAGAGGTTCAATCGGAGTGTGAATAACTCGTCTAAATTAGATTTCTGTGCCGTTTAGTGACAATAGAGAGCACAAGGAGCAGACTGAAAAACCATGTAGAGTTTAGTTATTACATTTTTATTTACATGCCAATTGTACATGAAATACGAAGCTATTCTATACGCGTTACGGGGATATCTCAAATATTAATTTGCGCCGACGTTTCCCGAAAACTGATCCAGAGCTTTCGGGTAACAAATGCATCTCATGCATGACTCAAATCCCAGTGGATTTCATTTGCCTTCATTCTCATTTATTATCCGGAAGGACGGAAAAGTCATAAACGCTTCTAGGACATGAAGTGAGGGGCGTTGATGAACAGGCCCATCAAGACACCACCGAGAGTACCGGCGATGGGAATGGTGAGGATCCAGGCGATCAACAGAAGGCTAATTCGGTGCCAGTTGACGGCTTTTACGGTGCCGTTGCAGAGACCGACACCGACGGTGGCCCCGGTGATGCACATCGAGGTAGAGACGGGGAGAGAGTACTGCGAGAAGACAAGGACCGTGATGGCGGCGCCCAGCTCCATCGAGGTACCTCTGCTAGGGGAGTGGTAGGTGATTTTGTTGCCCATAACTGTTTCACAGAGTTAGCTCCATTGCGAAAGGGAGACGAATAATGCTGGATGACATACCCTTCATGATATTGTAACCGTAGGTGACGAGACCGAAAGAAATAGCCAGAGCAAGGACAGCAAGCTGCCACGGAGGTACAACGGCCTTAGATTTGAGGGCATCGCCGGTGGTCCAGGCAGAGTAGATAACAGCCCAGGGACCGACAGAGTTTCCAATATCATTGGCGCCGTGAGCGAAAGAAGCAGTACAGGCGGTCAAGACTTGTACAAAAGAGTAAAGGTGCTCAACTTCATTGGGATACTTCTCCGCATAAGAATAGACTCGCTCCATACGCTTGCCGTCAGGCGTACCATGAACACCGTTCTGGGCAGTGTGGATATCGTAGTAGAAACCGTACAGAAGAGCAGTGACGATGGTGGCGGGACCGCGGATAAGCAGGGCCTTGATGTTGTGAAGCTCGTAGATCTCACCAGAACCCATGGGGTTGTCGCGAAGAGTGCGCATAGCCCAACCAATGGGGCCTTGGCTCCTGCACAGTTTAGCCTTGTGCTTGGCATCGCCCTCAGCTAGAAGCTCCTGGTAGGTCTTCTGCTTAGTCTCGGTGATGACCAATGCCTTCTCATCGGGGGTCGAGACGTGGTCGCCCTCCTTCAACGATGACACGGGTGATCGGGTGGATTGGCTCTCCTCTTCATCATTCTGCACAACAGCGTAGTTGCGAACCTTGGCCTGCTCAACTCCCTCAGGGTAGGGACGGCGGAATAGCAGAGGGCCCTTGATGAATTCCCACCACTTGAGAGTGTGGTCCTTCTTGATGACAACAGTGTGCACGTAAGGTAGAAAGAAGATGGTGGCGAGAAGAGCGACTGCAGCACCGGAGCCTAGGATAACACCAGCAAGCCAGTTTGGCGGTTTCTTGGCTAGACCAAGGCTGGGTGATCCCTTGTAGACAATAGACAGAGTCAGAAGGGTTCCGACGATGAAGAAGAATGCGGGCGAGGTCCAGACAGCCCAGGGAACGGGGTTCTTGCGCATGTGTACGGTGACTTTGATGAGCATGAAAATGGAGGCAGCAAAACCACCAGAGATGACAGGAGCCAGACCTAAGCCAGCAAAGATGGCACCCAGACCCTTGCCACCGTTCCAACCCCACTTGACCTTCTCAGCTCCTACAACAGCGACACCGACACCAGCGACAGCGGAGATGAGTGAGTAGGTAGAAGAGACGTGAGTGGAGTTCCTGGTGCACCACATGACCCAGGAAGAAGCAGCAACTAGGGCACATGTGAAAGCGAGCATCTGGACACCGGCATCGCCCCGGAAAGCCTCAACAGGGATGATACCGTTCTTGATAGTGTCGGCAGTTCGGGCGCCGACAGTGACAGCACCTAGGACTTCGAAGACGAGGCCGAAGAGCATAGCCTGGCGGTACGAAATGGACCGGGAGGAGACACTGGTAGCCCAAGAGTTGGCCACATCGTCTATTCAACACGTTAGTTATACAAGCTGAAGATATGCGTATGATATTATGAGAATCACTCACTAGCGCCATTGTTGTAGGCGTCAAGGAGGGCAAACAGGGTGCCAATGGCGAAGATGTAGTTGTACTGAGGCAGAGCTGGCCACATCTTGTCGGCGAACCAGGGGGTACGTCAAAGTGTAGAGTTGACGAGTGGTATTGAGACAAGGAGCGAAAGAAGGGGAACGACAAGGACAAAATCGAGGGATGGCGACAGTTATATGCGTTCACGAAGAATACCTAACCAACCATGTGATGGAGCCAAGATATGCAGGTCACGACGGAAACCCTTACCTTGACGGGCCTTGTCGCGGCGCAGTTGTGTCGATGGGGGTCTAAACGGGTATGCTTTACCTAGTAAAATAACCTTGATTCCACCTTGATGGTACTATAACAGCGGAGCTGAAATAATTATACAGAGAACGTCTAGATGGCTCATCCTAGCAGCGTCTGCGCTGGGGTATGCATGAGTGGAGTAAACGTGGGCTTTGGCAGATCGATCTAACCAGGTTGGCTTTATTGGTTCTCTATGTAACTGCAGCCGTCCGTGCTGCCACATGCCTTTTCAGGGAGGACTGCATTTACAGCTAGGCGCGCCACAACAGTGGAGAGAAGATGCACGCCGAGGCCTGGTGCTCGGAGAGCTCGCGTTGGCAACGGAAACGATTAGACAAGCCAAGCGAGGACTTCTCGAAGCTTTTCATCGAGCGCTGCTAGCCAATAGCTAGACCACGTTGTCGGTAGTGAAAGTAGCCAAGAGTTTAAATGCCTAAGCTAGAGGCAGGCCACGGTCTCGGTTATTAGACGATATGGACTCTTGTCTCTGAAGTTGGAGGCGAGCAGGCGGGCAGGCCGGAAGTCTGAAGTCTGTAGTGGCCGCTCGAATTGGGATATGTGCTTAGTTATCCTGTATATGTTATGCAAGATACTATGCAGTACTACTATCTTCCCAGCTAGTTGGACTCTCGACTCTGGTCGTTCATGGCCATGAAAGATGGTACCTATATGTTTCTACGACAGGGAGAGAAGACGGTGTTGTTAGTTGTACTGTAGTTGCAGTAGCTGGGCGAAACCTGAGTGGAGGCTAGCCAGGGTCGCCTAGCGGCCCCTGAATGAGGCTCCTGCTTTATAGCCAATAAGAAGAGCGAAGTCATCCACGTGGGCCCACCCATCGATCCTAGTGGACGGGTTGGACGGGTTCCCTAGAAAGATGCCAAGAGCCTCCAAGACCCTGAAAGGACCCTTTCTATCCTGCTTCGGAAAGCGATTCTAAAGTGCAGCCCTTTGGTTGGCGCTTTCTCGATATAAACGTCTCCGAACCCAAACCTCCACTTCTTATCGCACCATACATGCCATACATGGTAGGATCTGGTAGGGTCGTCCAGAGTCTAGAATACTGACGTGGGTTAAGAATACTAGCCCAAATCTATATGCTATTAAGGTTAGTAGTGTCTCTTGATAGCAGTTCTTGGCTTTTGGGTATTGACCGTTCAGAGGGGCACGTGCTCAATGAAACGCTTTCTTTTTTTTCTCAATATGGGACGAAAGCAAACCATCGTGCCAAAGGTATTCCACCTAGGTAAGATACACACCACCGGCCGGCCTTTCACCGGAGCACCCGCTTGGCAGTTTGATCCCTCGTTACTATGGGGTCGCCGTGTTCAAGATCAACATGACAACAAGGCAAGGCAGATGTCAACCTGATGTGGTTACATCTTTGTGGTTAGTGGAAAGACGAGCCTATTGCAAGAAGAGATGCCTTCAGGCAGAATCATGCCATCCTCTATTTCGATAAATCCACCCGCAAAACCCCCTGCCTGTGTCACCCACATAATATTGCTATCAAGTTGTACCAGAGCGCTTGGCGGTGTTCAGCTCCGATATCCTCCTTCTCGGAATCCTACCCTATTTTTGCCCAAAACCGGAGTGTGCCATATGTTAGAATCCCTAGCGATAGGTTTAAAAAATACACAATGCCTTGAACGGGTGTAGAGTATATATGGGAAGTGCACGGGACCGGGCGACGTGCAGTAGATCATAACGCCTCTTTTACCCATCTACAGTATATTAGAGAAACATCTGTAATTCCTACCATCTATATGCCTCGAGTAGCTTGGGACCTACTTTTCCCCCGAAAATCCTTCATCTCTTTGCTGTCGGCGTAGCCTTTGTATCATGTATGATGGTACTGTTGGCTAAGCGCACTTCGAGGCTTTGCGGCACTGCGGCAAGCGCATGATAGTTCCAGTAACAGTCACCGACTGCAAGAACTATCATGTCACATGATTGGATAAATAGCGTTCTGAACAGCTGCAAAGGGGTGAATTATCCAACCATGGATCTCCATTGGTCTTGAAAGACAATTCGAGGCGTATCTTGGCACGGGCCAATGAGACCCTGAGTCACAACCCTTCGTATTTTAGAAAAGGACCGGCTAGAAGAAGGAGTGCCTTGCATGTCTCGCACATCCCCGATGGGCAAGGCCTTAAATGATCTCCCAATGGATCAGTCGTAGAATCACAAACCTGGTGATGGATGATCATATTTACAGGCTTGTAAAGTCGTACACGCTTGGCGGGGTGCCTTTTGTAATCAGCCAATCCAGTCATTCATTAACACCACGCGATCTTGTCTACTCAAGACTGTGCCGCGGGGGTTTTTTTTAATATTTTTTTCTTCACCCTCCTGTGGATTGTAAGCTCCTAGACCCATTCGCGTCAGTTAGGTACGCGGAAATCCACCGCGACAGCCTACATATGCACCTCTTCAAGCTCCAAGCCCTCTCGGTAACAAAGAACTATTATCACTTGCCCTCGGGTATACACACAGCATGCTAGGTGGTCCCACTTGGAAACTGACGCTTATGCAAAGTGTATTTTGTTCATATGTGGCGGGCCTGCCAGGCCTTGCTGTAGGTGGCGAACCCTGGTCCGGACACCATCGAAAACTTCTAGAAGCCATGGTATATCAGAACATCCGCATATGGGATTTCCTCCGAATGCTCGGCACCAGGTGTGGATACTACGCCTCGCCTTCAGAAATCGGTTTTGTGTTTATGGCCAGGCATATCATGAAGGACGACGAAACGAGCTGACGAAATCGCTTGTCCATGTGAGCTTCCCTATGATTGATGCCTGGATGCTAGGAACTTGCTTCGTCGTAATTACAAAGTCGCCTCGTCGCATCTCGGTGCGGCGCAAAGGCCTATTGTTAGATATTGAGAGTGGTGCGTTGTGTTAGACCGTGACCGACCGCACCTGTGGTGAAGACTTTCAGCTTTACGACAACCCAATCACAAAGCAGCTCTCAACTCACTTTGACGTCGGCCGAACTGGTGGTGGTAGCAATACTAGTCGCCGAAGTCGGGCATGCAATTTCGCTGTCGATCTTAGAGGACTCCCAAATTGGAGGTTTCATGTTGATACAGAATGAGCGCTTGAAGTTCAGGGCTAGTGTTCTGTTTGTCTTGTCCTGATGCAGCAGTGAGTGGGCCACGCAGTCAATCCCACGTTGCTATACCTACATAATACCTAATTATTAGTTCAGGTACCACACGCACTACAGGGGTCACATGATCCCTTCTACATCTGCTTTTAGGATGCTCAAAGAAACTTTATGTGATGTATCTAGATGACGTATTTATTGGGCAAGTGTTCCGTTTTAAGTACCATGCAGCGGGTTGCTGTGAGGTGTTGAAACAGTCAATCTTAATGGCAGTTGTGGCCTTCTATTTCATTTTGTAGTAGGGCATCAACCTGGATAAGCCGTTGCACTCTTCTACCAGCTTATATGATGATTTTCTAGCTACAGGTACAATGATTCTCGAACCAGTCTTGGCTTAGTGGAAATGCCCTCAGGTTTCGTTGTTGCACATCGCACATGATTAATTCAACATCACCTGTGACTCTTCGAATTTTCCATATCAATGTATTCCTATCGCTGTCAGCCCTTTGAACAGTATCGAAGGGTCATATACTATGAGCCCATGGTAGTATCTGCTGCATGTTCATATCTTATTTCAAGAGATAACAAGCGTGAAAATGTATTAATTCAATGCCTAACCTTTTTGGCATCCAAAGAATATCATGACTGCCCTTTCTGTATTAGGTGTTCCATAGAAGATCAGCGAAAGTGAAAGACATACATGTGGCATGACCGATGTATAATGACTGTCGATAAGTCTGCTGAAATGACGCTCAATGTGGATAAATGAGGATGAAATTAAACAGTATTAAACAGGGCCATGTCGATTTGCCTGCCTCTTATGATTTTATTTTTATTCTAACTAGAAGGAAGATGGGAGAGGGGTTGCAAAGACCATTCCCCCGTTTTTGAACATTAAACCCGTGAGTAGGAAGAAGTTAAATGACGAGGAATACTGGCCACAGTAGATAGTAGAGGACAATGGAATAAACTGGTGAACTCACAAGGGTTCCAAACATGACGCAAGGAGCATACCAGATATAGCTGAGGAACACAATATTGGCAAATTATAACTTTCTATTTCTAGTCCTATGAGTTCATGCCTCGATTTCTAGGTTGCTCAACTCGCAGTGCGATAAACTATATGCTCGTTTGAGCCTTCCTGCATAGCGATGTTGTCTACGCATTTATTTGTGATGGATACCCAGTTAATGTCTCGGTAGATTAAACTGTTTGTTGCTAGAATATGGTCTTGGAGCCCAAGCTGCTCTACTCGATGGATACCATAGCATCACTGGATGGTTCTAGGGCAATGAATAGATATCAACAACAAATAATCACGACTAGACTCGATAGTTGCCTGGTTACCATTTGTCAAGGAGGGGTACGTAAATAGTTTGACCTTTGACAACTGAGATTGTCCATTGTCATGACTAAACGCGTCTTCTTTTTAACAACCACTTGTTACCTGTGAGGTCGAGGGCTGTTCTGTACTAGATCGTTTCCCAGTGCACCTCACACCTCAAGGCCTCCTCATCTCCCTCAAAGATACCTTGTACTTTTTCCCAACCCTATTGATTGTTTGTGCACCATCCTGACCTAGTGTTTCTTTTCTGTTCACCTACCTTGCAGCTGCCTGTTTTACATATGCAATTCCGTCGCCGATACAATTGTACCATATCTGCACTTCCAACGCCGACACAATTGTTCATCTGCATTTAGTATTCTAACAAGAAAGCTGTGGATACTGAAGCTGTGCAGCTTGTCTCTGATAGAAGGTAAAGCAGCCCGAGGACTCTTCTACAGTTGGCTTTGGCAATCGAATGAGAGCACCTTCAGTCTTCGTGCCTCTGACAATTTATCTAACCAGGCATTACTCTACCACCTCGAGGTTCCTCGTTCACCACCCACCACCCACCGCATATATTACGCACAACAATCCCATTCTTCATTCCAATCACATGCATTGAACATCATTCCTGCCCTTAGAGCCATTGTTCTGAATGCACCCACTTCAGCCATGCAGTCACAATACACCTACCGTGCCTCTCTAGGCTCGAACTGGCCTATTCTTTCTGCACCACGCCCTCTGGCAGCCAATTCTGCGCCTAGCTTTTCGAGGACCACTGAGCACACTGTCATGAATTCTAACACCGAGGCCACGACCTGGTCCAGAATTGTCAGTTCTCGGCCTCCCACATCTCAAAAAGAGCATTCTCCACCTGGTATAGGACGCATGGCTCTGAAGATCCCGCGTAACTTCAACGCTTCAGTATCTCCTAATGCTTCCCCTAAGAAGCGTAGAGTCCACAACAACGCCCCTGTTGCTAACATGTGGGACGATCGGTACGGGCCCGAGCCACTACTCACCGTTCTGCCGAAGCTGGAGAAGAACCCCTTTGTTGATGGGGAAGATCAAGATACACGAGAGGCAGCCGTAGGACTGATGAAGCTAGCTACTTCCCACGTTACCAGCGCTGGCCTGCCTGGCACAGTGCAGGATCACGAAGAGAAGAAGGAACGTGACAACAAGACGAAATACCCAGAACAGAAACAATGCATAGATGAATGGGCTGATATTCGCGCTGCGGTTGAGGCAGCCGCCCTCCAGGGAGCTGCTAGAATCGGCTCAAGCAAGAAGAACACAGCTAGGACCAATCGACTTGTTGCCTTTGACGCCGGACAAGGCAACGCTGATATCTCACCTACCAAGCAAACATCGACCAACGAGATTATCGACAAGCATACGACCATCCCTTTCAACACCCCTGCTTCGGCCCATCAAGGTTGGCTGTCCCCTTATGAAGGGAAAGACTCGAATGATGCCAACTCCCATCACTGCATTGACAAGACAAACGAGCCAGACAATAACTCTGGTGATTGCGAGGGGGGTTCAGTGACTACATATTACGGCACTGACGGCTCCTATGAGACAGGTTACAAAACAGTCGAGTGGGACAATACTTCCCGAAAGCTGAATTGGGCGCCCTATCCATGGAAGCATCATGAAAGGCTTCAGCAAGTCGTCTCGGCCAACTTCGATCAAGGACGCCAGCGAGAGGGCTCTTGGAGCTCGTCCAAGTCCCGGCTTAGCGACGAGGAGAAGGACCGCAAGCGCTGGGAGGCTATTCAAACCAATATGCGACGCACTGGTCTCGATAAGTCGCCCCACGTACCGGTGAATTTTGAGGAGTACATCGATCTCAAGTGTGCAACTGCCGAGTTCGCAGCGGATGCAGGAAGGAAGCAGCTGAGATACCGTGAAGAATGCGACAAGAAACTTCGACGCCAGATCAGCGCTGGGCAACCCTTGGAGCAACTCGCCGGCCAGCTCACCATTCCACAATGCCTGATTGAACCCGTGGATGAACTATCCGTAGTTCTCGCCCGCAGGAGCATATGGGCCGAAGAGTTGTACCTGCACCAACATACCCACTGGCCCGGCCTGAAAGAGTTCAAGGCTGCTGGTGACGACCGCGCTCAGATGCAGGCGAGCCGCACGTTGCCCGAGCCGCGCACCGACGAACTAGATCCCAAATTCGCCTACCTGACCGAGGGACCAGACGCCATTCCAACTTATGGCCCCGAAGTACCCTGGGAATACCGCACGGTTGCTCAGTGGGCAGTCCAAAGTCCGAGATATGATTGCTTGATCATGCATGAAGCAATCGAGATGGACGACCCGACTTGGCCTGTTGCGGAGCTCAAGTTGTCTGAAGTGAACGAGACTATCCAAGGTCTCATCGAGAAGCTTGACAATATGGAATGAAGGTCCGGGGTTATTGGAATCCTCAGAGATTGGGTCTATCCAGCAACGCCTATCGTTCAGAGATGTAATACCTTCTATTCCTCTTGGCCTGCACACTCTCGTTCTGGTAGATACGGCAACACTTCTAATACTTGTTTACAGCGTGTAACGACACACGGAGAAGTGATATTGGTTTGGCAATTAAATCTGGAGATAGGGGACCGTCATGTGTGAATAAGGAAGCACTGGATCTTTTGCCTTTTCTGTTAGCACTTTCATAGGGCTACTTTGACAAGGCTCATGATGATCTGAGAGTATGGATAACAGCAACAGGCACAACCGAGCTGCAAGTAGCTGAAAGGGAGACAAGAGTATTTCCTGATAGTATTCATACTTGTATGGTAATTACCTAGCAAGCTACCTGATATCTGGTAACCGGACACCGATAGATAGGCTAGGGAAACAATGTCATCATATAATTTCTGGTGCAATTAATGACCGTATCATCAACTACGTACTGAAGTGATATCAATATATGGAGTATATCGCTGTGCTGATTATATATGAGCTCAGAACAATAGATCTTCCACAACACTAACACCGTGATCGCTGGTAGTCACTGTATATGCTCTCCTCCGCTTCCACGATCCATCGACCCATTTCTCTGTCAGAGTAGATTAATGATATTGTTTTGCTGATAGAGTAATGAACATGACATCCGCTGCGGGGGGCAGTGTTATAACACTGTCTGCACCTTCCTTACATCTCCTGAGGCTTTCTTCCCTGACACTGAGAGGGTTGCCTAAAGAGGATTTCTCCTGTCTATCCACCAGGCGGCTTCAATAGATTGAAAGAAGACTGAGAGGTCTAAGCGGGTAAATTCCTTGGAACTACGCCTAAGTCTCCAGAATGGGCGATAGTTACATAAACCATTTAGGTCCTATGCCACAAGTGTTTATAGCAGTTGATCATCCAGCTACCTACGAGGCTTCGAATGCCGCTAGTACGGCACGGTTGCCTCCCCATATAGGTTTAGCTGTTCGAGGGGGTTATTTTGACTCCAGCAAGAGCTTCGTCACCTCTGTAAACTGACCTACATCGACCATCGAAACGAAGATCGTCTCAGGCCTCCTTTTATGATAAAAGGCTTCGGGTGTCTTATCACTGACGTGTGTTGGCGGCGCGAGTAGCTAAAGGTTATCTAGATCACGATTTATTGCCGCAAGTCCCACAAGGATTTTCTAACTTGGGCCTGTCATGTAGACAAAATTCGAGGGCTCAAATAGCCCTATTCCTGGTCACGCTCGGGGATGGAGACGGCGTAGGAGCTTTTCCTCGAACACTCTGTCAATAGTAACAAATCATATCCCGTGGCTGCAGTCATGAGGTCGAAGCCTGGTAGAAGCGCGTCTTTATGAAGGGGTTGGGATAGCATTGTTTCTCCTTTCGTACCTAGGCACGAGAGGCAGTACATAAAGACTAATTTTTGCCCTTCCCCCCTATTCTCTTCGCTTCTTCTCGACTCCTGACCACCATGGATATCGAGCCGCAAACGCAACTTCAAGCAATGCACTCTTAGGCTCCTGACTTTGCGTGCCCCCCGCTCTTCTCCCGTCCGACGGCATTCAGTGGGACGACTTTAACGAGAACCATCAACGGCCAATTTACTCAGGCGGCTCAATTATTAATATTGACGGGTATGATAAGTTGAAAGAATTGGAAGAGTTTGACTGGTCTTAGTTTCGTGAGCTGGCCCACTACGCTACATGCAACGAAGCCGATATCACCGATGAGGACATCTGGAACTTCTACGTTTCACTGCAAGAAACTCAAGCGCTTGTCCAACCGATTGCCCCGGCCAGTCTCTACGGAGCCTATGAAAATCTTGTCGACTTCACCATCGAAGAGAACACTGACGGGCCTTCTTCACAAGCCAGCCTCCCCCTCCCTCCCTCCCTCCCTCCCTCCCTACGAGCTTCTCGTGATGCTGCTCAACTGTCCCACGATCGTCAGCAAGATCTCTGCATGAGATGTGTAGATTACTCTTCGCTGGATGATGCCAGTACACATACACTTTGGCGTGAAAGGATACTTTAGGTCTTGAGGAAGGCAAGAATGCAGATAATACTATCTTATCAATACTAAGTGATTCTTTGGACTTTCTAACAGTACATGTATTTGTTAACGAGGAGGGTACTCCTATTAGACTCTGGGATTCTTGAGAGAGACATGGTGCAGGACTGTTGGTACTAAGATTTTAGCAGTATGTAATCCATCCGTCCTGGTGCGTTAGCATAATGTCTATCATCTACGGAGATTGGCTAATTGAGAAATGGTTTAAGCCGCTTGAAAACTACCTATAGAAGTACGTATTTCATTCAAGGAAATATACACAGGCGACGAGTAGATGCAAGATAAGCTGAGGTGCACGAAACAAAGGCGTAAATCGGTAGGCGTACTAGTCGCCAACACAGGGCGTACTGGTGTACCAACCTGATCCCATTACTATGGTTGCTGCCCAGTAAAAGTGACCTGGGTCCCTCTCACTCCCACACACACCAATATGTGCTGTTCCAAGCCAGTACTGTTCCCAGGTCGTACCAGTACAAGGCTTAATCCGTACTGATCTCGGTCTAAACTAATACGGATCGTGCTTGTACGGGCTTCACGATCGCACTGGTACAGGATCCCAGCTATTATACTAGTAGGGAGGTTAGGACTTTGAATTATGTGGCATCATCTGTGGGTACAGAGGCTTAATGTCTAAGCACGTTCATATAATTAGTAGTATATAAGATTAATAAATGAGATATTCAGTACTAGCTTTTGTGGGGTAGTGGTAACCCATGTGGATTCCCTTTCGGAGGGCCCATGCGCAAGACGTCGGTTCGATTCCGACCAGGAGTAGTTTATTATTTTCTTTTTTTAAGTGTCTCACAATGGCTGTAGCAGTAGCAGTGTAGTAGGATGACTATCTATACCTTATGCCATGTGAAAATGTACAGCTTGAAAAAGGAGAGAAGGAAATGTGTGGTGCGTGCAGCCCTGAGTATAGGCGCGCGTAGTGAGTGAGGTATAGTGAGGTCTCTAGAATTAGGTAGTCGGAGGGCGACACAGTCGAAGTCGATGAGCATGACACGGTGGCGCTCCTAGTTCCAGAGTATATTAGGCTCGCGCTCATCATCGTGATCCACCCCTGCGCTCCACACTGCCCGCGACAAGCGCTTCCGCTCTTGCTGGTATTAATAGGGTGTCGGGAGCCGCTTGCGGCAGTGCAATGTAAGGACACGTTGGGACAATTCTCGTCAAGATCCCATCCTCTCGAAACCCAACAAGCAAGCCTGTGTATAGTATTGCCTGGTAGGTGGAGAGCCAGAGTCCGATAATATCTCCTGATGATCGTCCTCGGAGCTGCCGCTCGACGGCACTTCCTTCCGCTTGTTCGCACCGGTGCTTTCCAGTGTTCTTGGCAGAGCTCGGGAGGGGCCGTTATCTTCGTCTTCGTCGTCTCTTCAAGTCGCTGTGTTGTCTCTACAGGTCAATCTTGATCGTAGAATGAACTCTCGGGCAGTGGGACGTATGTTGGACTTATCCTCATATAATGACGCAGCCGTTGCCTGCGATGATGGCACAGATTGTGAGGAATTCATGTTCTCAGTCTCGAGATGTCCCTCCGCTTCCTTGTAGGGTTCCGGCCAGCTTTGTAGTTCTCCTTTTGCTTTCTCTAAAACTTTGTTGAGCACAGATCCTTAAAGGGCTTCGGATCCAAGGGCCAAGAGGCAGAAGCTTGCTAGTTGAGCTACTACTGTATAGGATTCCTTCGAAATCCCTGTTTCCGCCAGTCGCTTCTTCACCTGGCACACAAAGTTAATAGTATAATGTCCGTAGATCGTCTTGTTTGCCGGCTGTGACATAGCCATACGCAACCCTACGTTGAACCATATAATCGGATACCTGTATTAAAGCATGGTAACTTGTTCATCCGCCTTATATCGGTCCTTCACTTGAGGATCGAATTTGGTTTTATTCTCGTTAACCCGTTGAATGACCTCTATGAATAGCTTCTCCTTGACAAGAGCCGGCTTGAGATTTTCGACCCTAAGTTTATGAGCCGCCTTATAGTAATAAACGAAGGCCAATTTCTCGTCGCCTCCTAGGTGCTTGTAGAAGTCCAGTCCGTCAGGGTAACCCGGCTGATAGACTTTCTGCTCGGACACAACTCGTTCGCTTAGCCCAGATTGCCATCGGCGACCCTGCATTTCTTGGCTCTGCTCCGAATCTCCCATATGAACGATGTCGCCCTGCCGCTTCAATTCGTGGTTATTGTTACTGAATCGTAGCTTAGTGAAGTTGAACGTCTGGTATATGCGAGGGTCGACTTCGACTAATTTCTGAAATATCTGCCGTACAGGTGATTCGATTGCAACTTTCTCGAAAGTGTCGATATCCTTTTCGGTAGCTACTAGAACCAGGCAGGCATCATCTATTTTATCGCGAGTAGCAATCGATTGAGGAAATAGTCTCTCGTCGCCGAAGGCCCTGTTGATCTCGTCAAAATGGTATCACTGAATATTAGCAAAGTCGCTCCAACGACGAAGCCAGATAGGATAGCGCTTACCATCGACTTTCGTAGCATGTCTAGTGGAAGACACAGACTTGTCAGCAATCCGGAGAGCTTTGAAATGTGAAAGTGGCAATCCTGTAAATAATTTCACAGCGTGGTCTTTTGGTCTGGAGCCTGAGCTGTTCCTCTCGTGCCTTTGCTTGTTCTAGCTCATGCTGGAGCCGCTCGATTTCTCGAAGATGTTTAGACATGGCGAGTACTGACGGGTTGTGCAGAGTTCGATCAGTGTCGATTCCAAGGTGGAGGAGAAATGGGAGTTTCCCGATGCAGCGAGAAAGGGTTCTGGGACCAGCAAAGACTCCTTCGAGAACAGGTGATTTATTGAGGCCTAAAAGTCCTGGGTACTTTTTCAGGCACCTACTTTGTTCTATAATGAAACCCCCAATTACTAAATATAAACAAATTAAATAAGTTAGGCTATATTAATTATTAATTAATATCTCTATTGTGTTATAGTAACTAGTATCTTTAGCAAATTTGTATATCTGACGGGTGTGGTGCGATGCCCACTTCAGCTGCGAAAATGATATGATATGATTGGGAGGCCCCCTGCAGATCTCGTGACCGCCATAGCCTCATATTTGGCGTCAACGAAAAGCTGACAACTCGCACCTCAACTGGCGTTCTGCATCGGCATTCTGGCAGCGTGCTTATCATCTAAGCCCGACTATGCGTCTCCTTCAGCTGGGGGTTAATGATAGGTTGACCGTCACCAAGGACCTTCTCCCACATGAAATCTCCCAATATGCGAGGAAGAGGTGACCTTCAAAGATATCAGTGAAGGCACTGGGCAAAAAAGAAATGGATACAAGAAAATCCTCTTCTGCGGACAGCAGGCTGCTGCCGATAACCTTGGTTACTTTTGGGTAGACACTTGTTGCATCGATAAGTACAATCTGACAGAATATGCACTTTAAACATTACGTTTTTTTAGGCCGCTCGCAAGTTTTCACATTTCTCTTGGGCTTTTATGTCAGGGCTTCGGCGATAGGCAGTATCTCCGATGAGGGGTAGTATATAAACCCTTCAGCTGTTAAGGTATTATTCGGCAGGTTTCATTCTGTCTTCATAGTTGGTTCTTGGAATAAATGCCCTTTCACGCTGCTTTGTAGCCCACCTCCTGACATGAGTCTCCTGTAGGTAACAGCCTCTTGCATCGCAAAGGATCAACTAACCAGTTGGTGATCTTACTCAAGTGAATTTAACCTGCAGGAGCCTGCTGCTTCTTTATATGATCTGCGTCATACTTTAGGATTACCCATAACCAAGAAGCTGCCGGCTGCGGGAGAGTTCGCTGCGGGGAGGTTGGGGATAGGTCATGAAGCTTAAATAGTGGAACAGTGCCAAGCGAACATTAAAGACCCGGCAGATGAAGATAACGTGAGTTAGGAATACATAACGTTGTATTGCATGAAGCAAAGAACCCAAAGTATTCCATTTGGGATAGATCTAAAAAATACCATGCATAACTCGACTGGCGCCTGATCCGTTTCTTTTTCGTAATAACTGGGATTGGCATCATATGTGCAACGTGGTACAGTGGGGGACACAGCCAAGTTGAATACAACAAGGTGGCAATCGCATATAGGTTGAGCGAATAGGAAGCAAATAGGAAAGCTTTCTGCCCCTGCAAGGATTGGAGGCTCGCGAATTCACTCGCTGATGTATTTCATTTTCATTCCTTCATACTTCATACTCCAAGCCAACCGAGCAAACATCTGTGAACTCAGGTGAAACCACTTCGCCCGTTTTCACGCACACAAATCAAGGGCATGGCCTACACTTCATCTCAAATCGTTATCCCTGGAGTCGTTGTCTTGTTGGTTATCCTTTCCCGGAAGATTCTGCAGATTGGCCGACGGCCTCCAGACCTTCCGCCGGGGCCTCCGACCGTACCCATCTTAGGAAACCTCCATCTAGTACGACTAAATGTTACACAATTTGCAGCAATGCAATCCGTTTACACCGTTGTTGATTATTTGTAGATACCTAAGCACGATGTCCATTTGCAGTTCCAAAAGTGGGCGCAAGAATATGGACAAGTGTATAGCTTGATACTAGGAACTAAAACCATGATAGTCCTCTCTAGTGACCGCGCGATAAAGGACATCATGGATAAAAGAAGCGCTATATCTAGCGACAGAATGGATATGTACATAGGCCAAACGGTAGCGAGCGGGGGGCTAAGAGTCCTGATGATGGCAAGTCATTCCTAGATAAAGAAGTTTATCTATGGCTAAAACTTTTTATTATATTGCCAGCGATATGGACAAACCTGGAGAATGGTATGCCGCCATTTTGAAATCTTTGAGAGTACCAGCTGACCATCTCCTAGATTCGGCGGATTATGCATGACCTACTGAACGTACATGCCGCGGAGGCCTTTGAACCTTATCAAGCACTTGAGAACCAACAAATGATGTACGATATTCTCAACGACCCCAACAATTTCGTGCAACACGTTCGTCGATACTCAAACTCTCTGATGACGACCACTACGTTTGGGTAAGAGACCCCTAATATTTCACATTTTAGGCTGAGGAATAGCTAAATCTTCAGATACCGAGTCTCGACTTGCGAAGACCCTCACTTCAAAGAACTCTTTGAGGTGCTCGACGAGGTTCTTCTACTTGCACAAACAGGCCTAGCCGCGCTACTTGACTACCTTCCCATTTTGCAGATGCTTCCGACATGGATACTCTCCGTGAAGCAACGTGCTAGATCAAACCATCAGCAGGAGAAAATCCTTTACAGGTATCACTGGGACAAAGCCAAAGCCAACATATTATCTTTAAAAACCCCAAACCCCTCTTTTAGCGTGGGTCTTCTTCGAGAACAGAAGAAACATGGCTTCGACGACGACTTTGCTGCGTATATTACCGGAACGCTCCTCGAAGCGGGGACCGATACGACCGCGAACACTCTCATCTGGTTTCTATGCGCTATGCTCATCTTCCCCGCAGTGCAGGAGCGCGCAAAATCCGAGCTTGACCAAGTGGTAGGCGCAGACAGGATGCCTTCGCCTGAGGACGAGCCAAACCTACAGTACATACGTGGGTGCGTTAAGGAGTCTCTTCGTTGGATGCCCGTTACTATTATGGGCGCGATGCCTCACGCTCTTACGCAGGATGATCACTACATGGGATTCCGGTTGCCGAAAGGAGCGGCACTTGTGAACAATGTTTACACAATACACCGCGACGCCGCTCGTTACCCGCATCCGCGCCAATTTGATCCCGACCGTTTCAAGGACGACAGGCAGAACTTGTACGATGCAGCCGTCAACCCGGACGTCTCGCAGCGCGACCAGTTTGCTTTCGGAGCCGGACGACGGATCTGTCCCGGGATCCACGTAGCGGATCGAAGTCTCTTCCTCGGCATCTCAAGGTTGCTGTGGGCGTTTGATTTCAAAAGGCCGCTTGACGACGACGGAAACGAGGTCGTTCCGGATCCTACAAAAATCACTCAAGGTTTCCTAGCCGTGCCACTACCTTTCGAGGCTATCATCGCGCCACGAGACGCAAAGAGGGCAGAGATTATTCGCAAGGAATGGGAAACCGCAAAGCGGGACAATCTTGACCCTGAAACAATGCAATGGGAGAACTTCCCCCAACGACACTCTTAAACAATAGTTAGCTTACTTTCCCCTAAATGTATGATACATCATATTTCGGCTGTGTGTGAATTCAATCAGGCCCATTTAATCGGTGTCTGCCCCCCAGCCTCCTCGCGTAATTTTATTTTATCGTCCATTTTACCAATATGCCCCTTCTCTCCTGCTTACTTCGCGTTGATTAACCCAGTTTGCTGGAGATCAAGACGATCATCTCGCTAATTCGCCGCTATGAATACTATCAACGTACGTAGCAAGGCCTACCAGGGCATATTATTTACTAATATACCTAGACTACGTCGTTTCTGAACGCCGCGTTCAATGACAGACGTCCAACATTACACACAGAAATAGGGAGAATAAAAAGAGAGGAACGGAAAACCGCACAAATTACGTAGTATGCATGGGCTATATATGCTGTGCGACACTCTCGACCATTGCATGCGCTCCGCAGGTTGTGATTATTCGCCATCTCCCCAGTTCTTCGTGATCCATTCTCAACTAAAAGAAGTAATAGGTATCAAACCAAGTGTCATGGGAAGGAATAATGCAACTAAAACCGGGTTCTCTCGGGCGATTGTCGTCCTCGCAGTTCCGCATACCCTCTAGTCTTACCCCCAGCTCTTCTTCCTGCCGACCACCAAGGGTAGGGAGGTACTCCCCGATCCCCTGAATTAACGCCAGCATATGACATTCTCTCGCTTCTGTCGACTACCTAGGACGATATATCTCCTGATCCGCCGGGCCCTACCATCTCCATGGCCAGCAGCTTTGCAACCGTCCTTATATTCGCCCCCCCCCCCCCCCCCCCCCCCGTAGTTGGGCATAACGAGTTGTCATGTCAGAAGGCACAGGCTCGCCGCAACGCGTAGGATGACCCGGACTGATGCTCGTCGCATATGTAACCCAAAGATAACAAACTCAACGTTTCATCGCGTTGCCGGGGAAGGTCGACTGACTTTTCGCATTGCGGCTGAGCTATTGGATGAGAGACTCGAGGGTCGATAACAGTTCTCTTCTCAGCGGCTCAGGCGGCGCGGTAGAGAAGATATGCCCTAAAGCACCAATGATGACAAGGATAACATGCGATGCTTCCGTCAAGTTGTCAGTCATCATTGGGTTTGTAAGACTTGGCTGGTGCATTTTTGTTGTCATCTATTGCCTCTTATGACTAGACTCTGGGTACCATGGGTACCGTACTCATTGATTATCAATGACCATACGCTAGTGCCGCTCCAATTAAGGGGGCGGAGGTTTTCTACTGCCTTACATAAGCTAGTCACTTGCAGGCCTCCCCGCTCCCCGCGCCTGTTCGCTAACAAGTTCGCTTCCGGTCGCTCGCCCCGGCACCCGGGCATGCCGGGTTGGGGGTGGGGGTGGGGGGATCTGCGGCTCTAGATGGCCGGCCGTATCTTACCACTACGTAAGCAGAAAACCTCCGGCCATAATTATGCAATGTGAGAGGACTAACATTGATGACATATCCGTGTATGTTCATGTGAAATGAGCAGCAGATTGTTAAAATATAACATGTGGCACGCTGGCACGGGGGGGAATCAAATAATTAGTACTGTGTCACAACTGTTCTGGCCATATGGATCTGCCCTAGGGGCATTGAGCCTGTGCGCTATCACTCACATTTGAAATAACATGTGTCCTTTAAAAATAAAAAAATTCCTTCTTCATTAGATCTCCGAGATCGCCTATATTGCTATGCGGTCACTTTTAGTGGCGCCCTGGTAGATAGAGTTAAGAGGCTCCTTCTCCAGGGGCACGGTAACTACCTCCCCTTCTAGATCATGTTTTGTCCCCAGGTCCAGTGGAAGTTTGCGCTGAGCGCGGTTCCATTCTCGACATCTGCCCTGGCTGCTTCAACCAGTTTGCGCACGTCTTCTTTAGTATACCTGCCCTTCAGAGTCCCGTTCTCCACGAGACCGGTGAGAGATTGTGCCATGATGAGTAACCCAGGTTGTCCATCCACGGGGGTCGTGCTGGACTGTCCCAGCATAGCAAAAATCCTTTCTTCGACGCCCACAAGACCAGCTTCCTTGAACTGGGAAGGAAGCCGAACCGGGGCTCTAGGGATGGGAATTAGCGAATTCTAGCTCACTAAAGCGTTAGAAAGGGGGGAGGGGGGGAGGGTGTATACACTAGAAATTGGTTGATGGCAGATATTGACTTACAACGGATCTCGACCCAGCAAGGTTCCACTTCAGATTCGAGCCTGACCCATTGGTAATAAGCTTCACTCCAAGGGGCCGAAGCCCAACTGTAGGGACCAGTCTCCTGCCAAAATAGAAAGCCTCCAGGCGCGAGTAGCTTTCTTAGATTCTTCACTACTAGGAGCCAGTCGTCCTTCTTTAATGCAAAAATGAGAAACTTCACGTGCACCACGTCATATTTACCAGAGGCCTCTGGGGGAAAGGGCTTGAAAACATCGCCGAAAGGATATATTGTTTGGTCCGAGTTGAAGTGGATGGTGCAGCGAAACAGCGCCTTACCAAAGCTATCGCTGACACACGACTTGATGACTTAAATGCTTCTCAAATGTTAAAGATTATCCCTCTCGCGGCCATACTCGGAGAGCCTCGTTTTGGTCTCAACAACCAGCTATACAAAGTTCTCCGTTCGTCTGTAACGACAATTGTACATGGCGCTTGGGCGGTGAACTTCAACATGTCCCTGAGATCATTTGAAGAACCGTATATTGCTTCCGTCAGTCACGTCCTAGATCTCGCGATGCATTCTCCCTGGTCTCCCAAACCAACATTCTGCTTACTCTCTAGTGTTGCATCTGCGCTCCGTGTGAAAGATTGCCCCATCAAAGAAGTGTAGTACGAGTGGGAAGCTACAAGCGACATGGGCTATGGGCAGTCGAAATGGGTAGCAGAGAAAATCTGTGATGCGGTTGCTCAACGTGCAGAAAGCTGTGAGATTGACTTACCCATCAAGATCTTAGGAATTGGCCAGGTGTGCGGCGATACTTGTTATGGTATATGGAATCCAACCGAGACTATCCTCATCATGGTACAGAGGGCTATTACTACCGGTGCACTTCCAATCACTGACGGGCCTCACGATACTCATTTCTGGCTGCCCGTGGATCTTGCTGCCATTTCGATAGTCGAGCTTGCGCTTCAGATGCCCATAGATACGTCGGAGGGATCGGCACGCGTGTTCCACGTGGCGAACACTACTCCTGTGCGATGGAGTTCTGAATTTCTCCCAGCACTCCGCAGGCATGGTATGCTCTTTGAGGCTGTCCCTGCTGGCGACTGGCTACGATTTTTGGAAAACTTGGGCTTGGAGATTGAAGACAACCTAGCACATCGTTTACTGGAGTGGTTAAAGCGTAAATATGAGCCTAAGGTGGACTTAGATGTTCTAGATGACAACCTTGAGCTGGACTTGACAGTTTCCAGGCAGCACTCAAGTACCTTGAGGAATAGCGTGCAGATTTCTGATGAGCTGACTGGGAAATTCTTGAGGTACTGGACACACCTGGAGGGATGGAAAAGAGTGAGGATGAATGGAACTAGAAGTGCGTTAATAAAGGGCAAAGTATAGGCAAGAACTATATTTATACTGAAATAACCTCGAAAGGCGAAACATTTGAATCGACATTTGGTTTGCAATGGTAGATCTAGGGGGGTCTGAGAAATGAGAAAGAGGAGAGGATGTAAACGAAGCAGAGACGGCATCGTCCGGAGTAGGACAAGTCGACTGTTCCGAGGATTTGATAGCTCCGTTTTCCTCAGTACTACGATACCTACGGTAGAGGTGGGACCTAGTAGAGAGGCAGATAGACCTCAGCACAGGCCACCAGAAAGCCCTAAAGGGTAAAGTGGGTCAGATACAAGGTACAACCCCTCCCGAAGTTCTCGCGTGCACCAGCCCACACTTGCAAATTCGAAGCACAACTGGTACAACTCCATTTTCCTTCTTGTGAACTTTTTCTGCCGCCTCTCCCTCTTCCGCCCAAAACAGCATCCTCTTCGGTCGATTGCAATAGATAATCAGGTAAGTGGCATCCTATACTGCTGCTACTGCTGCTGCTGTTTTCCATGCACGGTTTCTTTGGAATTGCGGCATCTGCTACTGGGGATCTTCTCTCTTGGCTGTCGTAACCTTCGTCTTCATCCCACCATCCGTCCACCGCTAATCAGAATATTTCTTTGGAGCAGCAATCATGGGTATCTCACGAGACTCACGCCACAAGCGTTCCGCCACCGGTGCGAAGCGAGCCTACTACCGTACGTCCCCGTCATAACAATCCGCGTGTCTTTCTTTTGAAAAGACATTCGCATATCGAAAGCCCGTATGCATTATGGGGCTGGCTTTTATGCCGCCCGCATGACCATACGTTCTGACCTTTTCATCAGGGAAGAAGCGCGCTTTCGAGGCTGGCCGACAGGAGGCCAACACCCGTATTGGTCCCAAGCGAGTCCACGTCGTTCGCACCCGCGGCGGCAACCACAAGTACCGTGCCCTGCGTCTCGACTCGGGCAATTTCGCTTGGGCCTCTGAGGGCTGCACGCGCAAGACCCGTGTCATCATCGTCGCCTACCACCCCTCCAACAACGAGCTAGTTCGCACCAATACCCTGACCAAGTCCGCCGTTGTTCAGATTGATGCCGCCCCTTTCCGCCAGTGGTACGAGGCTCACTACGGTCAGCCCCTCGGCCGCAGACGCCAGCAGAAGCAGGGAAAGACCGAAGACGACGCTGCCAAGAAGAGCAATTCCGTAGAGAAGAAACAGGCTGCCCGCTTCGCCGCCCAAGGCAAGGTTGAGCCCGCCATCGAAAAGCAGTTTGAGGCTGGTCGTCTTTTTGCCGTTGTTGCTAGCCGACCTGGCCAGAGCGGTCGCTGTGACGGTTACATCCTGGAGGGTGAGGAGCTTGCCTTCTACCAGCGCAAGCTGCACAAGTAGATGCGATATGTATCTACTACGTGGAAGGGGAAAGATACGCACAGAGGATGAAAAGAACCGGAGGCTGGAAGGTTCACCACGAATATGAGTATGAGGTCGTTGCGATATTACCCGCACTGGAACTGGTGTTCATGGATTCTGCTCAATTTCAGCATGGGAAGGAATCGCTTCTACTAGGTCAAGATCAATAAAAGATCACCAAAGATGCATTTGTGGCAATATGGAGTTTTGTTTTGATTGAAGCAACCACATTTGTATGCTGCTCCGTGTTTTGGGTGCATGCCTGTGATGATTGTAGCGTATTAACTCATCTGATATAATTGAGGGAGGCCTTTGTGCAATCACCCCAGCTCCTACGTATCTGATCCAGATACTCAGAAACTTAAAGAGTCAATACTCTTCGCCCTCGTGCATGTGTACTAAGTTCCAACACTTGAAAAAAAAAAATTGGTGATGCCCCTTTTAACCGATGAGTGTCAACGACTGTATGCCAACATGTAGATATCCGAAAACTGTTGTTCTTGACATATATATGCTCATATGGTCCGTCTTAGGCGTTGTCTCTCTCGGCATTTCCTATACAATGCTACTCCTATTATCTGGCAATATCGGACACTCATGCATTCTCGTACAGTGTTCGCATCCATACATGCCTGCATACACGGAGACGCCCATGTGTCCGCGGTGTCACTCATACTCTACAGAATCTCATCATCTCTTCTTCTCCTACTTGTGAAGTAGAGTATTTCCTGCAGTGCCCTTTCCCCCCGTTTCTTTTCCTCGACAAAATTTGACCAACACCTTTCCGATGCTCCTTGCCCTTTCACCTACATCAACGCCGGGTATGCGCAATAAAACAATGCCGCTGCTTCCTGATGCATGCATACAAGCGGAATACCAATACGAGTGCGGCAAAAACGTAGAAAAAAGACATTATTTTGCCCACATCCAACTGCTGGATCCTCCTTAGCCCGCATCTCATCACATCATGTCGATTCGGTGTCTCAAAGTTACTGTGGGTGGAAAAAAACTTTCTCCCGCCAAATCTAGCTCTCAAAAAAGCCAGTAGGAAGCAGCAAGAAGTTTTCACAGGTGATAAACATGTGTAACGATAGAGGTTTGACACTGGTGGTAGCATGAACTCTTCTGGTTCCTCACGCAAACTGGCGTTTGAGGTCCTGCCATTTTCTTTGGAGTGCCTCGTGCTGTGAGTTAGTCTGTAACACTGATTAGTACGGTTCATAGAGAAACTCTGTAGTCAAGGTTTCGACGCACCTCTGCATACTGCATTTTCGTCTGTACAAGTTGCTCCTCGAGTTCTGATAACTCCTTCTCCAGTCGCTCATTCTCCTCATGTACTTTCTCATTCCGTTTCATAAGGTCATCTCGCTCGAGTTTCCAGATTTGTTCGATCTCCTCGGGTTGTTTTTCGATCACAATACGGAGCTCCTTGACCTGCCCGGTTAGGCTCTCGTTTTTATCTTTCAATTCTTCGTTTTCAACTTTGGTATGGATCAAGTCATTCGCCATATCCGCTTGCTCACGGTCGCTCACTTCAATTCGTTCCTCTAACTTGCGGACTTTGATGGCGAGGCTTACGTTGGCGATCCTAAGCTGCTCTAATTCTTGCTCTCGTTCCTTTTCTGTGCGTGTCTTTTCCTCCCATTCGGTGGCATATGCTTTAAGAAGCTGCGGCGTGAGCTTGACCTCGCAGGCATCGCGGATAAGCTGGTCGGCTCGGTATACCTCCTTGTCGACATTAGAGGAGCTGCTGCCAAAAAAGCCGTTCTCGAGAATGCTTCCGGCGCTTGGCGATTGATCAATGTAAACGTCAAAAAGCTTGTCCTTGAGGAAAGTCGTCAATTGTGACATGTCGGACATACTAAGAAGTGTCGAAGCATTCTTCTGCATAAGTACGATGCCAAACCGAAGGATGGCAGATAGACCTTCTGAGAAAATGAGATCGTAGATCCTCAGAACTAGCTGGAGGGGAAATCTGTAGGCGAACAGGGTAAGGAACCACTGAGTGGCATACAGATGGGGGGATATCCCTCGGCGGTGCAAATGACAGTATAGAGCTGGCTCTAAGTCCTCTAGTATGCGCTCAAACTGAAACAGGTGCATGTGAAGCCCCGGCATATCCTGAATGAAGAGATCCCGCAGCTTGTACTGATTCATGAGGCGGACCAAAAGGCAGAAAGCTTCTTCTTCTGGCATATTGAAGAGTAGTGGCATAATAAGAAAGTTCATGCCTTGAGCGTATCCCACGCCTTCGTCGAAAAGTGCATAAGCTTTGCATACACCGAAAAGCCCCTCTTGTAACCCAGCAGCAGCAGCATGTTTTGAATAGCTTGTTCTGGCACCAAGGTCTCTCCGAATGGCCTTCTCGAGCTTCTGCAGCGCAGCTGCATCCTCTTTTTCCTTCTTTTTCTTTTCTGAGGCAGCTAGGGCTTGGGCCTTCAGAACAGCTTCGGATGGTTCAGGGGGTGTGCTCGGCAATCGCTTGCCACTACCACCAGACTGCTCAGACTTGATAGAAGACGCAGATGAGGCAGCAGGCTCTTTCTCAGCGCTCAGATTACTGTTACTAATGATGCTTGTCGCCGTGCTATTGCTGTTTCTGTCCTTGTCTTTCTCGGTTCCCCGGGATGCCAGTTCTTTGTATACCATCTCTAAATCTTCGTTCTTGCTCTGAGCCAGCACTTGCCAAACTACGCCACGGATGGCGCTGGGGATGCCAGTTGTGATTGCTCGGTTCAATTCCTCAGAGCTTGTCCGAGCAACAGCGGCCGGCCCTTCGTATACAACAGACTGCCAGAGATCCCAATCGACGGGAGCATCGCCCATTGCGGATGGACCAGCTGAAACGCCCGATACAGTGCCCGGAGCCAAATTCGTATCCGCAGTAGGTGGTAATGGTGATGCCGGTGGCAGGTTGTTCGCTCCTTCGCCGGTCTCCGTGCTAGTGGTTACGATGCCCACAGTAGTCGGCCGTGTAATGAGGTTCGCGATAGCGCCTTGAGACTGGTCATCGTCGTCTGGATTCAAGGATATACCGGCCTCTTCTCGCAACCGCACCATTTTGAACCTGTCCTTTAAACTATTTCTTGAGAGACGAGGCCTTCCATTCGCGCCTGTTGACTCGTTCTCTTCATCCAATTTGCTTAGCATCATCTCGGGGTTGCTAGTCAGCGTGGCTATTGAGCTCGCAGTGTTCCGTCTGGGAGAGCCGGTGCTAGTCACAGCTGAGGACGCGATGTTGTCTTTGTGAGTGGAATTTCGAGACAACCAAGAGAAAGGACTTGTGATCTTCCGTGTCGGAGGAGGTGGAGGTGGAGGCAGTATGGTTGTATTTGGGACGGGCACGTTGGGACTCGTTTTCGGTGGGGACTCGGGGTTTGGAGACCATGGCATAGAAGGTAGGGAAGCCGTGATGTTGCTAAGAGAAAGCTTCTTTGTAGGTTGTTTCCCTATTTCTGTCGCTGCTTGTGCCTCTGCTCGTAACATTAGCCAATGCATTTGGTACGAGAAAAGTTCTTGAGGGACGACACGACCAACCTTTTGGCTGTTCACTCGAGGGACCGTCACCAAGATCTACATTATCTAGAGAAGCATGTGAAAGTCGCTTGGAAGATCTCGCCGAGTCCGCAATACCGTCCGTAGTGATGGTACCGTTTAGATCGTCCTCGTCCGGGTTCTTAATTGCCTGCTCTGCTATGTTGCCATTTGGTTTCTCTGTTTCCACAGGGCTTTCTGGTGCATCGGAAGCGCCATCTACGTCGATGGTAGCCGGGGGTAACGACTTTGGCTGGGAAACCTTGCGGTTTGTGAGCGATCGTACAGACCCGGTGTCGATAGCGTCTTCGAATGCGTCCTACACATAAGAAATAAATTAGTCCGGATATGTCCCAAGCCTTGCATGCGGCGTAGGGTTGGCAACAGCCTTAATCTACGTACCGTGTCCTTGTCCGAAGCGGTTGGCGAATCATCAAGTCGGGGCGTAGTATCAGAGGCAAGCTCTTCGGGGGCCGACATGTTGTCAGGCGATAAACGAACCGGAGAGTGGGAGTGAATGTAATGTCTTTTAGAATCGGAATTAAAGTTGATATTTAATAACTAGGGGCCTCTCTCGCAATGTCGTATTCAAGGCGTCTTTGCCATTAGCAGTGGACCAGCCAGTACAGAGTATGGACAGGTCGAAGTCGAGGGAGGTTGCTGGTACTAGAGGTACAGACAATGCAACGTTATGTGTCTAGGGGTTGGTCGATCGGGTGAGCGGGTGAGCAGATCAGCGGATCAATGAAAGGCAGCATGCAAAAAGAGTAGGTATCTAACACTGGCTCACAGTTGGGATGTATGTTATATGTTGCCGATGGGAGAAGAGGGCATAAAGAAGTGAAATTGTAGGGTGCTCGGTTCAAGTCGTTGGTTCTTTTTTTCTGTCGTTCGTCCTGGTTCATGTATGTATAAAGGAGATGCGATACGTGCGAGGTACCTACTGCTACTGATAATTATGGGCGAGTGACATTAGTGACTTTGGTGACTACCGCGGAGAACAACAGAATCCACTTCCACAATCAGTGATTCTGCTTGCAGGTTGTCCAGGTGCAAATCCAATCCAATTGACTGGGTCTTGAGTGTTTGCTGGCCCCCCTGCGCCTGCACCTGCACCTACAATACCGTACTGGCGTCGTGGCGTACGCACTCGGTACCTATATGTAGGTAGTGCAGGGTACATTCAACTCGCTGGCATTTGACTGGCTGCTGCTATACTTCCACTGTATTAAGTACCTACTTGAACCAATCCAGGCTAACCTTGCCTGACGGTACAGCGCTGACCAACGGTGTAACCTCCTCCTCCCCAGAAATAAAACAACCAAACAAAGAACTCTGTGAGCATCTATATACTATGGCCCATTAACCATAGTAAATAAAATACGATGTTTCCCTCTGCCGTTCTTTTAGCTATAGATATATGTAAAGGATAAATGTTACTTGAACCACCACCTCAATATATATTTACGTGCCACAAGGATACAGGAAAGGAATTACGTAGGTGATGTCACAACACAGCATGATAGTATTACAGGAGGAATGCAGACCCAAATTAGATAACAAGATTTTTTTGATGCAAGAAGCCGCTGCCTTGCGATAACCTCGAGGAGTGGCGGTGAAGGCATCAGAACGAAATATTATTATACCCGACTCGGAAAAAGAAACAAGCTTACCGTGTGCCACGATCTCATCTTATAACAGCATGATCCTGAAATTCGTAGAGGTACGGGCTACAGTAGGTCGTTAAATGAGAGCCCCTGAGCCCCTGACTTTGCTTCTGCTACTAGGCGCTTTAGCACCACAAGCCTTCCCGCACCCCTCAAGACCCCGCTTATAAACGCAGCTAAGGACCTTGGCGCTTTGTTTCATCTGTAGTTTATTTTACCTACGTACAGTATGATTACTGTATACAGACACCGAAAGCACGTGCTGTTGTCCAAATCGTTAAGAAGGACGGTAGATAGATCTAGTTCAAGTGTAATTACCAAACCCCACATGAAACAAGAAGAAACTGTACAGAAATTAAGTCACACCAAAATGTTTAGTAGTGCCTGCAATAAAAACATAGACAGAAAAGAAAGAAAGCCAAAAGTAAAACGATGTCCTCGGTGAGGCTCGAACTCACGACCTTTGGATATCCCAATTTACAATTGGGTCATACGAATATGAGACCAACGCTCTAGCCAACTGAGCCACGAAGACATGTTAGAAACCGGCAAATTAATAGGTAACCTATACCTCGCACTATTTCCAACCCAACAAAATATCTATGTCCCCGCCCTTTCTCTTCAATTTTGGGCCGTCATCAGTGTCGTCACATCATAGTAGCTGTCTACGACCTCGAAGCATCTATATGAATGCTATCAAAGTGGAATGCGCTTTCGGCAATTAGAGGAGCGTGTTTAGACGAGATGCGATTGACTCATCTCTACACCGGGTGAGCATCGCGTTAGATGACATACATCCTCTAGTGCGATCGCTCACCCTGTAAGGTTACTTTTAAGAGCGCTGTCCAGAGCATCTCGGCTGGATTATTGTAATGACATGACTATAATTCTTTGTTCAAGTCAACCACCAACCGAGGTATGCTTTGATAGACCGTGAATAGGTTCTAGTCGCCTTTCAGAGATACCTGTATGAGTTCACGGCAACACTCTATAGATCTAGCCATTGGCCTCCAGCAGCTTTACAATCATCGATCATAATGAACTGGCCGGGATCGAGCGAATATGATGGCGATAATAGAATGATCGGAAGCGGGTTTCTATATATGATCTGAAAGCATGGAGGATAAGACTGAGATTGTATCTCTGATCAATCCCAAAACCGGGATAGAACCAAACTACGCGCCGAAGATGAAGGTTTCCTCATCCAAAGAGGGTATTAGACTCAACGTTCTTTCAACAGTCTGAGAGCTAGATCAAACGAAACTCGGCGAATCATCCCCGCTTCCTGTCTCGTCGATGACGAAGGATTTATCAAATGACTCTGGGAGTGCTCTGCGACGGAGAGGGCCAGAAGCTAATTGGACACCTCACCTCTAGCTTGAAGTATATCTCGAGCCCCTCGTCTCTATGTGGCCTTGCTTAATATCACCTTGCCACAGTTCTACTCACAGATTAAATTGTCTCTCTTGTCTTGCTTCAAATAGTGAAAGAAGGTTGTCGTGTCCTTGATCATGGAAGCAATATATTATGCTCCCAATATTCCGCATCCTTGAACATCGCCACTGATTTTTGAGACTTAATCACTTTACATATTGCAACCTCAAGTGCAGGCCAAGGGGAACCTCAACAACCTGATATTTCCATCTTCTTCCTCAGCTCTTCTAGTCGTCCCTCACAATCTCTGATCGTCTACGCGATACCAGCAGCCATGCCGGGCGAGACAGGGCCGATCGTCAACACAGTTTCGCTACCAATAGCTATGGTGATTGCAGGCTTCTTCGCCATCGCAGTGTACAACAGCATCGAAATCTACATCTCCATCTTCCGCACGTTCCGTCGCCGGCAAGGGCTTTATTTCTGGAGTGCGATAACCGCAAACACGGGGATCCCGCTGGTCGCAATATCTGCATTGCTGCGCTTATTCGGCCTCGCACCCAGAGGGCCCATGTCCATATTATATGCGCTTGGGTGGTGGATTATGGTCACGGGTCAGGCTCTGGTGCTATACTCGCGCCTGAACCTTGTAATGATGGACCCGAGGAAGTTGCGCTGGCTGCTGCGCATGATCGTTGGTGTGTTTCTGGGGGTTCAGCTCCCGACGTCTATACTGTTCGTCTTCAATAACTTCAAAGATAATCCAGACCGTCGGACGATCATCGCGTTTGACGTCATTCAGAAGGTGCAGCTAGCGGTCTTCACGATCCAGGAGTCTATCCTGTCGGGATTGTATGTGTACGAAGCATCAAGGACGCTAAAGTTAATGAAGGTGATCAAAGGTCCTCAAATCCAGAAGCTCTTTCATGAACTTATGGGGCTGTTCGTCTTGGTCGTTGCGTTGGACATATCTCTTAGTAAGTGCAAGTTAAAGCTTCTTCTCTAGCAATAAGTGTTGCGTCGCTCCATATACTTCCCTATCACAATCGAGCATCTCTCTGGATGATTTATTCCTTATTCTAAAGCAGAAAGGATAACTATTAAGACATGCATACTTGCTGACCGTCCTATCGCACTAGTCATCACCCAATATACAAATCACTACCAAATCCAAACAACTTACAAACCAGTGGTATACAGTATCAAGCTGAAAGCGGAAGCTTTCGTCCTCAATAATCTCATCGCCCTAGTTCTTTCCAGCACCTACAGCAGTGAATTCGGAATGGGACCGGGAAGCGGGGCGCAGAGACTGGGTATGACGCAGGATAACTCATGGTGGTCTCAGCACAGCGCGTCGGTGGGCGTAAGGGGCAGTATGGTTGGGAGCGAAAATCCAACTGTTGGAGGGGGTGAAGCTCTCTCACCTACACCGACGGGTGATGGGGGAATGATGCGAGTGCCAAAGAAGGTCTTCAGACTCGGGTGTCCTCCATGGTGATAGAGCAGACAACACGGAGAATGTTAAATGCTATTCATACGGCTATAAGGTTTGACTCGACGTCCATCAATGATTATTCAATGACAATCCCAGTGTACGAGTGCTCCAGCTCTCTGTCCAGGAGGTTACTAGGTAACCAACTCCTTATTAAGATGCAGGAGGCTAACCGTTTGCCCTGGGTCGGCAGTGAGATCATAGAGATCGTGCGCACTAAACTTGATGGTGTAGATTATGTCATTTGCCAGAGTACTGAAGGGACAAGTACATGTTCACTTTGGGTAGGGGGACGATGGTACGGTTTCTCTAGTACAGAACGAGATATACCGCACTCGTTTGAACCTCAGATTCGTTCTTCGCTGACTCTATTTAATGAGGTTGCCGTAGGACACCCAGTGCAACTAAAATAATCCCCAAATGATAGATAGATTGGCTTCTGATAGCCTAAGCAGATAAACACCCCTAATAGTTCGTCCACGAGAAGCTGGGCATATAGTCAGCTAAGGATTGACACAATTACGGAAGAAGATGCTTGGTATACGACTAAAGAAGGTATGTATCTTGCTCACGTAGCTGCTTCTTCACAGCTAATTGTTAGGCTACTGCTATGCAGTAAACACGAAGTAGGGTGCTGATCTCGGTATTTGGTCTATATATAGGTGGCCTGGAGCCCCTGTTAGATGTAGGAAGTTTAGGAACCAATTGATCACTCTATCGAGCCTGAGACTACTACTTACCACCTTGCTGTGACGGCCCTGCTGAAATTATACTCTGTGACCGTTCTTCTGACACCAATGCCCCTTTAACGTCGGTGTCCGAGAAAATTCAGTTAGTGGCGACCTGGACTGATGTTTTCCCCTGAAAATTTGTTCCGTAGCCTAGTAGTCTATCCGTTCGGAAATGATATGCTGAATTAAATGTGTATGGTAGCGAGAAGCACCTTGATTTCGTGGACTTTCTAACATTGATTCTGAAATTCTATGTCTCCTATAATTAGCAGCTGGATCCTAAACAGAACCGTAAAGAATACGAAAATATCAGCGACCGCTTCCAAGGTCGTCACTACGTGGACAAAGCACTCAAACATCTTCCTAGTGCCTAGAATGCGTACCAACAACGGACTCACGGACCGTCGAGACACAACGAATCGAGATATAAAACGAGCTTTTACCTTAGGAGACCACGAAAGGGAAACCTTACTAATTGTAAAGCTTCGCGTAGCTGACTGACGATCCTCCAGCTTTAGTTGTTGCTGATTGCTAGCAGGAGTGTTACGACAGGACATAGTTATCGATTAGGCTTCCGGGATTGGGATGCTTTCCTTCTCAGATCATTTTGCGGGCTGCTCAATCTAGTCTGTTTATACGTTGTGTAACAAGCCTTGAAAAGGGTTGTCCGCTCTTGTCGGCTCTTGAAGATTACTGTTATTAATTACCACGTTAGAAAATGACGCAGTCTAAAGCATCAATCTTAGTCTATGCTATCTATTTTGCTATGCACTCATCGATAAGTGTCAAATCCACTCTGTCATGGACCATTCTTTGTGTCATCGAACAAAGTAACGAATTAGGAGGGTTCGGAATGATCTCAGTCAGAGACTTGGAGTATCAGATCATTCAGTGAGAAAAAGGCCGAAAGTTGATGTATCCTATCTCATTGGCAGAGCGCTGACATATGACAGGTCGCTTAAACGCACGGGTAACAGTCACCAAATTAGTGTATCTATCATCTAGAGCCTCGCTGTTATTTTATTGCAACAATGATTACAGATTGATGTAGGGCTCATTGTCATCCAGCAAGCCGACATGCGGCTCAACGAGATTGTCCCACTATTTTCTATTCATATAAATCATAGTGGAACAGGCTTCCTTGAGCCAATCTTCCCTCCAAGCTGGTTCTGTATGTACAGCGCTATTCTAGCGCTAAATAATAATTATGGGTGCTCAAGTTCCCAATACCGTATCATCTCATACCCCAGGAATTAGATGGTGGGTTGAGGTGAGGCTAAGTCATGTGACTGGTCCACAACAACCTGTGGCTTAGTGCACCACTGTAACTATAAGCTTTTAAACCTTACATATTGTTGATACGAGGTTTTGTCATAAATAAGCGAGCTAATCTCTAGATGTCAACTCATAAGTGTCTTCATCTGGTGAGCAAGTGTTGCTTTGACTCTGTAGTTTCACTAGCAAATTTGTATCGTGGACCCCCAGGTGTGGAGCAGATTCTGCTTACACCTCTGGTCTGATCTGATTATCCAGGGTGACCCATCTCATTAACCCCTGATTCTCTGACAGCTATAATGCAAAAAGCTCCTAAGATAGGTCTTGAAACACTATCTTGCAAGTATAAAATTAGCCTAAGATAGAAAAACCAAGCTCTTTTTCTTTATAAAAAGGTCGGCCTGAGCCCGGCGGTTATCCCGTGGGGTATCCCGTGAAGTGGAGCGTTGATTAGTCTCAACGGGAGCTTTCTACCGGCCTCGACCCACCAAACGCCGCAGAAAAAGAAAATGGGAGAAAATCTTCATGACTACCTAACGCTATCTAGTGCTTTCGCCAGTAGACATGCATGGCCCATTCCTGAAATACCTATTTTAGAAACTTTGTTTCATCATGATCGCTCCCTAACTAATTTCAATATTCCATTTCCCTTATCGTGGCGCAAATTTCCTAGACATTATGTGGAAATAACAGTTGCTCGTTTGTCGTCGTAATCCTTATCCACCGAGCGTCCCTAATATCGTCGAGTTTCGGAAGCCATTCGTGGAACAATGAGCTCAAGACGTAAAAGACACGTGGGATTGCTATCCGATATTCCGGGGGTCCACCATTCAGATACCCACTTGCCTTTCCAGGTGTTGGTCTAGCCTCCGTGCCCCCATTATTGGTTAGCTACCGTGAGCCCCTAGCGTCGTGAAGCATGCAGCAACACGGACTGGCAACCTCCTTTGAGTGCTATGCTGACTACTGCCTCTCGAGATGATATGTATTTACTGGCGTGGATTGCCTCTGAGAAATAAAGGACAAAGGTTGGTTACAGGTCAACTCAGTTTTCAGCAGCTTCGAGTCAAGATGCGGTCCTTCATCCTCGGTAGTGCGTTCGCCGGTGTTGCTGTCGCTCAAGGCGCGGCTTATGCTCAGTGCGGAGGTATTAACTGGTCTGGAGCAACGACATGCGTGTCGGGCTACACCTGCGTGTACTCGAGTGATTACTATTCTCAGTGTCTGCCAGGCACCGCTACCACAACGACGAAAACAACCACACTGGTCACCTCAACAAAAACAACGACAGCTTCAACGCCAACTGGCACTTCATCAGCTGGGAAGCTCAAGTGGCTTGGAATCAACTTGTCAGTTGCCGAGTTTGGGCAGGGGACTTACCCAGGAACCTGGGGCAAGGATTTCTATTTCCCGGACAACACAGCCGTTTCGGTAAGAAGGGAATAGGTCTTCACTTTCAAGGAGTAGATTCTCACCAATTTGCAGACGCTCATGAGCCAGGGCTACAACATTTTCCGAGTGGCATTTGCTATGGAGCGTCTTGTGCCCACCACGCTCTCAGGCTCATCCAGTACCGCATACCTAGCAAACTTGACTGCGACGGTGAACTATATCACCGACAAGGGCGCATACGTCATTTTGGACCCGTATGTAACTTTTCGAGTTTCCCTGTTCCTCTTTTAGCAGTTTCCGGGAGCAGATGTCGCCCCAGCGTTTATCACTGCCTTTACGATACAAGTCACATACTGACATTTAGTTTCAAAGACACAACTTTGGGCGCTACTACGGAAGCATCATGACCGATACAGCAGGCTTCGGCAAATTCTGGACGACAGTGGCAAATGCCTTCAAGTCCAATAGTAAGGTTCTGTTTGATACCAACAATGAGTATCACGACATGGACCAGACCCTGGTTCTCAACCTGAACCAGGCGGCTATCAATGCCATTCGTGGTGCCGGCGCAACTTCACAGTATATCCTGGCGGAAGGAAACAGCTACTCTGGCGCATATGTCTGGAACACGACCAACAACAACCTCGCCCAGCTGACCGACTCGGCCAATAAGCTGATCTACGAGATGCACCAGTACCTCGACTCCGACAACTCGGGCACCTCTGACGTGTGTGTTTCGACCACCATTGGTGTGAACCGCGTCATCGGTGCTACCGCCTGGCTGCGCGCAAACGGCAAGAAAGGTATTCTTGGTGAGTTCGCCGGTGGCGCCAATACCCAGTGCCAGACCGCCATTAAGGGATTGCTTGACCACTTGGCCGCCAACAGTGATGTATGGCAGGGAGCATTATGGTGGGCAGCCGGACCTTGGTGGGCTGACTACATCTATAGCTTTGAGCCCCCGAGTGGCACTGGCTATAAATACTACAACTCCCTACTCAAATCGTATGCTCCTTAGAGCGATTTGTAGTGCTTCCATGTATATAGTTAAAGTTATATCAAGTATTTCATTTGTGGAGGAAAACTTTGTAGATAATCTTATCCACACGCCAAACATCGACTCTGAAGTTCCATTAATGATGTTAGTGTAGTGATTATGTTCTTTTCATCACTAGGGATTTGGCAGTAACATATTAAGTAGTGTATATGGTGATATTCCCCATATTAGAAATATGCACTATTACCTAACGCAACTCTTCAACATCAACTCTCATTTCGATTCCCAAAACCCCAACTCCGTTTTTGTTCTACAATCAGTACTCTGACGACTTTCAACGAAATACCCTCCAATATCGCCAAATGATATGCCCATGTCCATCTTATTTAAGGACCATGGTTCTCCGTGCAGCGTCTTAAGAAAAGCTGTATTTCGTTGTGTCATCGCCAAAATTTTTCGGTAGCTCCGGTCCCCAAACCGATAGCGGCCCGACAACTTCCCGCGTCGTCGGAGTGTCTTCATTCACCAAGTCCCCGTCCGCATAATGCTCGATCTTGAATCCACTCGGATCTTTCCAGTAGTCGAAGATTTGGCTGCCCAAAATGTGTCGACCAACTCCCCAGACGCTTTCGTGGCCCTTCTTCGCTAGATACTCGTGGCCGATCAATTGCTCATCGAAATCGGCAACCTCGTACGACGTATGGTGTACGTAACTTTTCTTGACTTCTGGCGGCGCGCGTTGCATAAACATGACATGGTGATCGGTGAATTCCTTGCCTAGGTCGAGGTGCAAGAACGTGAGGACATCAATGTTGGAGAAATCCCAGTGGTACAAGACATTTGATGGCACAAAGTTGAAGTTACCTGTGTACCAATCGATCTCGGTATCGAAATCTCGGTATACCAGTCCAAAATGCCCCAGCTTGTGGACTAGCGCTGGCCCCTCGCGATACCGTTGGAAGCTCCCTGAGATGCTTTAGCAAATTCCTTTCATGTGCAAAGTGCGACGTCAGTCTAATGTCGAGAACTACCTTTTCTGAGCTTCTGAAAAGGGCCATTATATGGCCCTTGTACTTCGTGGGTAGCTGATGGCGCGGGTCCCTCGACTTCTCTCTCGACTTGGCCATAGACGACATGGAACTGGGTGTCGTCGGATCGAGTGAAGGTGATCATCTTCCCACCACCAGGTGCATCTGCAAGACTTGAAGGTGTCGCACCCGGTAGGAGCGCCGCCTTTTCGAAATCTTCCTGTGACTTGGCTACAAAAGCCGCGCCTCCAAACCTCGGGTTCCCATCTCTGCTCTTAGAAGCGACATATATATATGGGTCTACCCCGTAGCCTCTAAACCAGATCCTGTTTTCCTTTCGATTCGTTTCCACGAAGCCCCAGTCCTTCGCGAACGCGGAAAACACCTCTAGGTCTGGATGTTCGAAGTAGACATGTGCAATGCGTGCGAGCTGAACCTTGGAGGGGTTGTTGGAGATTTCGGGGATGCGCATGTCTGGCATGATACTTTCACGAACTACTTTGGGGAGTTTGGAAAGTATGGGCAATAGGAAAAAGGCCATGATTGAAGTTGAGCAATAAGATAGTATCACGTCGAAACGACAGCTTTTGAACGCTGATTTCCTGCATGTATCGGTCATGGGTCATTAAGCGTCACAGCGTGGTTGAGTTCCTCCGCGGAACAACTTACCCAGAGGTTAGACCGGAGAAACAACAAGACAGCCGCAACTACTAATTTCAAACTCTAACAGTCAAAGTTCTAGCGTTGACAGAACGATTGATCTGTTTGCCCGTTCCCTAGATGATTTCTGTAGTGAAGTTCAAGGGGCCAACATAAAAATCAAAGTCAGTTACACCACCGAGGATCCTAACTGTCAACACTTATTCGCGTCAGCAGCTGATAAAAGCCGGTTAATACGATTAGAGAATCGATTTTTCATATAGAACTCCATGGATACTACAGAAGTGATCATCGTTGGTGCTGGGCCAGCCGGTCTGGCCTTGGCAATCTGTCTGTCGAAGCTCAAAGTAAAGGTCAGTAAGCAATGCGATTCCACACGAAACAAGAGATACTCAGCCGTCTCAGTCAATTATCCTAGAAAAAGACCTCAAAATCACAGAAGATCCTAGAGGGGTTGCTATAACACATGATGCAGTTAGGATCTGTTGGGATCTTGGACTTGGTCGCGATATGTACAACATTGGTCATGGTAAAACGCCTCTATTGCGACGTATAAAAGCGAGACCTACTAATGATGAAACTCATAGAACTATCTACTTTCAATTTTCATAAGACTTCGTTCGCGAATGCCCCGTTCTTTAGCCTTGACACGCATCCAGATGGGTTCGCCCAAACGGTCCCAAGCGCCATCTTCCAAATCCAGCCACTATTGGGTATGCTATACTTATACACCTGTTTTCATACATGTGCTTATGAAAATAGAGCTTTCAATGCGCGAGCAGGTGAACAACTCCCAGTTTTGCGAGCTTAGATGCGGTTGTACTGTGACGGGACGCAAACAAGACGGCACCAACATCATTGCCGAGTACACCGACGCCGAAGGACAGCACGGAACTATACGCAGCTCCTGGCTCATAGGTGCAGACGGGAAACGGGGTATAGTTCGAAAGCACTTCCTCGAGCCGTCAGCGGGTATCCGACAAGTTGACAGTGCCTACAAGTATGATGGAACCTGGGTGGCAGCAAATTTGAAGATATCGCTGCCAACCCCGAAGACTCATCCTCAGTTCCCCCTTTGGGAGTTAGGGTACAGCCCGAATGAGGTCTATGATCTGTTCTGGCCTGTTGGGTGGCATTTTGGCAGTCCTCCCGGGAAGCCCCTTGCCGCCGGTCGTTTTGGACCTCACGAAGCGCGTCTATGGCGTCACGAGTTCGCTCAGAATGACTGGAATGAAACCATGGATGCGGAGGAGCTTCTATGGAAGCACCTTACGCCAATGATCAGCCTGAAGCGCGACGAGGAAGGTAGAGCGTTTCCATCCGGAGAGGTAGTGTACCCCCGTGATTGTATTGAAGTTCGACGATGCAGGCCGTTTCACTTCACGCATAAAATTGTCAACAAATGGTTCGACGACAGGACAATTTTGATAGGAGATGCTGCGCGTGAGTGACCCCTAGATGTATCAAATCCCCTTTCTGTGTATTTTGCGTAAAAGATTACCCATTCAGAAGAGTCCCTACCACGACATATGCTCCTGCAGGCCCCCGGAACCTCTCGGGCCCGTACCATCAACGACAATACTAACTTCCGATTTCTATAGACGTCTTTCCACCCTTTGGCGGCCAGGGGATAGCAAGTGGCTTGAGAGACGCGCAACAACTGGCCTGGCGTCTGCTGCTTCTGCAACGATTACCCAATGTCAACCGTTCTGTCTGCGACAAAGTGCTCCAAGCTTGGGCCCAAGAACGCACTCACAGTGTAAAGTTCGCAGCGAGTTTCACGAAACTCAATGGCCAGTTGTGCAACTACGGAGACTCATGGAGGTTCTGGTTAGTACGGAACATCGACTGGGCTATGCGACAGATTCCGTTTTTCCCGGGGTTGCCTGATTTACTCGCTAAGAATGAAGTGCGCGGTTTTAAGTCAGTTGTAGGAGGGTTCTTCTCGTCTGAACTCGATGGCGGAGGACGGCTGCCCCAAGTCTACCTCTCGTCGCAGCGAACTGGTCCGACGCTGTCTGATTCGATATTGAGCCCAAACAATACGGCCATGACATTAATGGTGTTAGCGGGATACGACCCTACAGGTGATGCAGCTGAGGCTAGAAGGGCTTTAGAGCAAGTTGGAGTGAATGAAGCAGTTCTCGGTTATGACTCGATCAAAATCATCTGCTCAAAACCGTACGCTAGTACAGCTAAAGATCTAGAAGTCTACTACCCAACGCCACTAGAGCACTTGTCTAACTCTAGAGTTACCATACGACCTTTATACGCTCCGTCGAACCTATTCTATCGCTTCAACCCTTCTACCAAATTCGTCATTCTTAGGGCCGACTTCTTCATATTTGGTCTTGCGAAGAACTATTCCGAGTTGGTGGAATGTATCACCTATCTAAAACATCGCCTTCAACTCTAAATCTCGTGATATTCTTTATTTAGAAGTCGTTGGATATTACCTTCCTCCAAGCCTGTCAGCTAGTTCCATTAGGCTGGGCAATATAATACACATTGAGCGATTACTTTTCTACCAAATAAGCACTTAGGAGAATGAACTGAGTTGGCCTAATTTCAGTGTGCTGGCCTTCATCTTTAAGATGTGTATTCCAATGACCCAAGAAGTAGAAGCCACGTAAGAGGAGTAAGAACCTCAAGATAGCACCCGCACACCCCTACGAAGTTGGGATTAGGTTGAAATATCATTACTTTTAATATGTATCAGCTGGGTCATGTAACAAGTTAGGTTCGATTCCTAACAGCGCTATATCGTTAGTCGTCCGCATAGCTCACTATATCATACCAATCTTACTGCGAGGAAATATGCCATGAATCAAGATGATGCAGAGTCGACTAAACGCATTGTATTCCTCATCAAACTACCATCAGGTGATTAGCACTATGATAAGTCTTGGTACTTTATATGCAAGAATCTGGTCAATCCTCTATTCATTCCTTTTCTCAGTAAATCGAAGCGCACTACAGGATTCATAGTGCAAATCCTACTCAAAGACAATCCTATTCCTCAGCTCGCCAATTCCGGGAACCGAGACCTCAACCACGTCACCATCATCCAAGAATCGCTTCGGCTTCATAAACGCGCCGACCCCAGCTGGCGTCCCCGTCATGACGGCCGTGAAAGCCGGAATCGTGGTGCCTAGACACGTTATCCGTATCAGAATCAGCCATTTCTCAACACCCAACACGCTTATCCTTTCCCATTGGAGTGAACATACCCTGACTCATGAAACTAAGAATCTTAGCCGGGCTAAAGACCATATCTTCCTCAAAATTCGCCTCCTGCCGTTTCTCCCCATTGACTTTGAGCGTCATGCGCGCAGAAGACAAGGAGGAAAATGCCTTTTTGCTAATTAATGCTGGCCCGATGGGCGCGAAGTGGTCGAACGCCTTGGCGTAGAAGAACTGACCGCCCCCTTCGTTCGGCAGCTGGAACAGGCGACAGGATAAGTCGTTGCCGAGGGTGTAGCCGAGGATAGCCTCTGCGGCCTCGTTTTCCGTCAGGTCCTTGCATGTTTTCGCCGTCACGAAGACTAGTTCGGCCTTGCCGCCAGAAAGTTAGAAATTACTGTCAAAAGGAATGAGGGTGATGGGGCTGTGATGGGATTTTCACCCCCCGTATGGTTTACCTCGTAGTCGGGATAGCTTGATGCGCAGTACTTGTTCATGAGGATATCCTGGCCCGGGCTGGCCAGTGCCGCTGCTGGCTTGGTCCAGAGCGGAGGCGACTGGCTTACTTGAAGCTAAAGGAGAGCCGTCGTGAGCCATGACGGGGGGTTGAATTTTTTGCGCATGGGACCTGGACTTACGCTTGCTTCAGTCGCGTGACTCTTGTAATTCAAGCCGACGCAGTAGATTGGTAAGTCATCACGGGGCAAAGGAGCTAGAAGCTGTATATTGTGATCGTATGAGCGGTCTTCTGTCTCTAACTGAAATCAACAGCGCTTTGCTTCTTACCTCCTTCACCGTTACCGCCTCTGCATTGGCATTTGACAACAAATTCTCAAACGATCTGTAAGCAGTTATCCGTGACCCAGTTGCAGGTAGCTCTGAAATCAGATCCCCCAAGTCTGCGTAGTAGGCCTCGCCATTTTCTGACTTGAACCGAACCGTTTTCGTGAACACACCCATGGCGAGGGCTCTTTAGCTTCTGGAAGTAACGGTAGGATCAAGTAAGGTCTGATATGCCTCGTCGATGCTAGATTTAAAAATATCTAGGACCTGATAGTCTAGAGGGCTGTATATCGGTGAGAATCAAGTATGGAATGGGCTGTGGAGCTTGCATAGTCCCTCCGAGAGATGGCCCAGCTAGCTACTTAGACCGGAGCCTGCGTTACGCTAAGTCGGGACTTCTATGTGTGCTACAGGCCCTTCATCTGCAGATGGCATCTCGCAGTATGCCAGGGTTATTCAATGTGTACTAATGTACCAATTGAATATGCTAACTGCCTATATTCACCTGGTCACCACGGGTGGTATCCGGTGGCCGACCGTTCTGAGAGTCTATCCGGAGAGACTTCAGCCCCATCCAGAGGATCTCCACAAGAGTCCGAAGGAGCAACGACCCGCGGCGCATTAGTCGCACTTGTAAGCGCGATTGCACTTTCGCGAAAATATCCGAGCCATCCGGATTTAGTTTCAACCACTGGAAATGTTCGCAGGCCGTGTTGCAGGACATGAGGTGAATGGATGCGATTCGCGTGGAGAACACATTGGGACGGCCACGTAGAAATCCAAAGGCAATACCACCTCGTACACCACTTCTCTTCCTGTTTCTCCTATCTCCCAGATCGATCAGAGCGTAGGTATGGGGAAATGCAGGCTATAGCGGAAGAATAGGAAGACATTCTCTTTTGGCTAGCTATCTCGGGTCAAATAGCTTCTGCGGGGGGAGCCCGCGCGGTAGCCACACGTGGCAAAGGACGAAGTTGGCATAAATCAAACTATCATTTTCTCGAAACCTCGAAGATTCTCATGTACAGACCATTTATTCCGTAAAATTCATACAGCCATGATATTATTCAAATGCAAACATCGCACCCAGTTTGAGGACCACCCAATAATTGTTGTACCCATATAATACGCTCGGCCAATTTAGAATAACGCACCACCTAGGCGGATAGCGACCGACTTGTTTTGTGTGTAGTTGGACAGTGCGGCCTCGCCCAGCTCACGACCAATACCACTCTCCTTGAAACCACCAAAAGGTAATTCTATGAAAACCGTGGTTAGTATTTGTAATAGGAGGACCATACAAGCAGTATCATAACCCTATGTAGAAAGATGATAAAATTCCCGTCGATAAAAATGCAGTGAAAGACTTGGTAAACGACTTACGATGATGGATTAAATTGTAGCCTGCCCGATTGTTAGTTATAAGTGTTCTCAAGTGAGTAGAAAGGTTCAAGGTTACGTACAGTTGACCCAAACGGTGCCTGCCTTGAGGCTATTGCTGACTCGGATGGCAGTGTTGAGATCGTTAGTATGAACAGCAGCAGCAAGACCGTATGTGCTATCATTGCCCAACTTGATAGCTTCGGCCTCGTCCTTGAACTTGGCGATGGCGCAAACGGGGCCAAAGATCTCCTCTTGCATGATCTTCATATCAGAAGTGACGTTGCTGAAGATGGTAGGCTTGATGAAGTAGCCCTTGTCACCGTGACGCTCGCCACCAATCTCAACCGTGGCACCTTCCTTCTTGCCCTCTTCTATGTAACCCATGATGCGGTCAAACTGAAGTTGGCTGACCTGGGGACCCTGGAATGTATTCTCGTGGAATGGGTCACCAACAGCGTTCTGCTCGGCACGCTTCTTGAACGCTTCAACAAACTTGTCGTATATGCCTTCTTGAACATAGATACGAGAGCCGGCACAGCAGCACTGGCCGTGGTTGTAGTAGATGCCAAAGTTAACCCAAGAAATGGCCTGCTCAATATCGGCATCGTTAAAGACAATGTTGGGCGACTTGCCACCGAGCTCTAGCGTGACCTTCTTTAGGTTGGAGGAGGCGGCTGCCTTCATGATGGTACGGCCGACGATGGTGGAGCCAGTGAAGGCAACCTTGTCGACGTCCATGTGGGAAGAAATAGCGGCACCAGCGACCTTGCCAAAGCCAGAGACGATGTTTAAGACACCGGCGGGGAAGCCAGCCTCCTTTACCATGTTAGAAAAGACCAGAGCCGACAGCGGGGTCTGTTCGGCGGTCTTGAGGACGATGGTGTTACCCGTGGCCAAGGCCGGACCGATCTTCCAGGCCAGCATCAACAGAGGGAAGTTCCAAGGGATGATCTGACCACAGACACCAAGCTGCATGGTTCTGTTAGACTCTTGACCGTAGAGAGTATCTTCCAGTATAAAAGACATGCAGACTCACCGGCTCTTGTATTGTGTAGTGGAAAGACTCGTTGTTGACATCGACGGTCTTGCCGTGAATCTTATCGGCCCAGCCGCCGTAATATCGGATGCAGCCAGCGACGGCACCAATATCTCCACGAGCCATAGTGATAGACTTGCCATTATCTAGAGATTCAACAGCAGCAAGGAGGTCAAGGTTCTTCTCGATAAGATCGGCGAGTTTTGTTAAGTAGATGCCTCGCTGTTGAGGTGTGGTTGTACGCCATGTCGTCTCGAAAGCCTTGCGAGCGGCTTTTACGGCGAGGTCAACATCCTTCTCTGTGGCTTCGGAAACGGAGCAGATGACCTCCTCAGTGGTGGGGTTAATGACTTCGAATGTCTTCTTGTCGACACCCTCTACCCATTCGTTGTTGATGAACCTGTGCGGAAGCAAGGGAGGTTAATGTCAAGGATGAATCAAGCAATGCGATTCGTTGGGAGTCTTGGAGTATTGTGTTACTTACAATCCGGTAGGCTGGGTGTAAATGCCAGTAATTGGCGTCTTCAATTCGACAGACAGAGACATATTGTCGATGTGGTTCAAGGATGAGGTGGCGATGATACTAGTTTGAATGGATTGATGTGTTTCTTATATGATTAAATTGCGCCCTGGCGGTTATTAGAGACACGTTTGGAGATGACGAATTGATTCTGAAGCGACTGGAATTGAAGCTACCTTTATCTTCACACGCTGGTCAAAGAGAGGGGGGTAAAGCCAGGCGGGGTAAGTGATACCAATGATGAGGGGTGACACCGATTTCCTAGTTCAGTAAGGGTGCATGGTTTTGATTGGCTTATCTGTAGGTGGTCCGAACGGATCCCGCGGGGTTTAGGGCAGCTCGGGGAGTTGGGGCACTGGGGCAGCGGGTCATGGCCTGCCTCTAGCCATCTTGGGCATAGCTTGCTTCTACCTTACCGTACTAGTGCGTCTGGATTCTACGGAGCTACGGAGTCTGCCAATCTGCCAATCTGCCAAGCTGCTTACACCTTCCACAGTAGCTTCTTTGCATGCATGCAAAGGCCATGTACATGTGTAGATGAGCTTGCAGGAGAGTGCAAGATCTTTGTCACGTCATAATGTCACCTATCATGGCCTACAGTAAGAAAATCCCTTCCCTGCGTGGCATAATGCAGTTTCATTGCGACGCCGCTTCAAGCCAATTCCGATCACGTCGTACGAGGTATACAGATCTGAGCTGAATTAACTCATCGCCAACAGGACCGGGAGCAGTTGCAAGCAATAACGTACGTAGTGCTACTAACTGCTGTACCTTACCTATAGTCTAAGCCTCTAAGGACGTTCCAGGCTTACGCTCTCTCGTAATACCAATAGTGGCACGCGCTACCTAGTAGCTTTCCTTCAACGACAGAATGTAACTTTTAGTTCAGGTACTAGCCAAGTCCGTCAAAGACAACGATAGCATCGCGCTTCGACTAGCAAGTTAGCAGGAACAGGGGTAGAGTCGCCAAATACTAGATATACAGCCTTACAGTATAGAAAGTAATTATAGTACGCCTTCTTTGTAGGGTAAATACAGCTCGCTATGAAAACACACATAAACTTCAGTACTACATGCAAAACGAGATTGAGGTTATCTAGTTTAGTGATCAAAGCACGATGCTCGAAAGATGTTGTTTCATAGCTTATGACAATACAGCTGTTCCCAGCTCCGCTTGTCCGGTAGGCATCAAATACCTAGTGTAGGCAGAACCCATGTCGAGGGGCGACATTTCCCCGCATTGTCGAGGTCATCTGCCTTACGATTCGTCCAGGGGACAACACCTTGTCTTACTAATAAATACCTGAGCTGAGCCTCCAGACGGACAAAGGGAAGCTCCAACACAGCCACTTAATCATGGTGGCTTTATATCCGAACATACATCGGCGTTTGCGGTTCTGATGGAACAAGCATGGCAACCTAGATCAACGGGGACGCGTTAGGCACGTACGGGCCAGGACTTGAATGGAGCCATTGCCTGTGTATGTTTCGTATATAGTAAACAAATAATTCGTATTTGTGTTTTATATATCTTACTTCGTAAAGGATAACTCACAAGAGTACTCAGACTCGAACTGAGAATTTGGAGGTTGAAGCTGCTTGCCAGTATCTGATAGGGCGAAGAGTAGACGGGGACCCCGCCAGCTAATGCTAACATAATGAATGGTAGGCGGCGTTGGCATTGTCAGACCATGAAGGAAGTCTGTCTCCATGAAGAAGTCTGTACGCTTGCTTACCTTATGTGACTAATACCTAGACTACATAGTACCAATTTCTACTTGCCGATTAGTGATCTGTATTCAAGACATTAAGTATCTCCCATACCTGAATAGGGTAGTAGGATAATTGGTTTGGGTGCACCGGACCAAATCCAATTGAGGGCCTCTTCGGCATTAATTTCTTCTAAGCACTAAACATGATGGATATACCTTAGGAAAATGGCTGCTTGACAGTTTAGGTTACCTATTTAGACAATCATTTTATTTTGGTTTATACATAGACGGATTCCATCGGCACTTGGTAAAGGTGGACGCCGAATGGGCAATTCAATCTGGAAAGCGAGGCCTGTTTCTACCACCTGGCAAGCTATCTCGGGAGAGCAAGGGCCGAAGTCATAGGGAAGAACCACCAATTCAACGCGATTTAGCTCAATCAGCTAAAATACAGCATAACTGATAAAATATAAACCCCTAATTAAAGGCCCGTGTAAGCCCTCGTTTAGTGCGAAAAGATATATACCTAAACTTTTCGGATCGAAGACGGGAAAGACGCATGTATGCCAACATCAGAACGATGTCCAGCAGCAACTTGTAGTCTCAGAATCATGACGGAAAGCTCGGAACCAAGCAATGCTATAAGTGAGTGAGCTCGACTAGTCACTGAGGGGGGAAGGGGGGAAAACAACAAAAAAACGAGATGCTCCCATTTTAACAAACCTGATATTTTCTTAAAATACCTGCGTATAGTGCTGCAGCAAGCGGAAAAAAATATTATCTGAATGTGACACATAAGAACGACCTAATGCTCCAAACAACTAGAATCATTCGTTCAAAATGTTAATTGACTATATGACTTTACGGAACGATCATCAATAACTTGTATCTAGCAGCTACGAAATAATACTATACAAAACTCTTGGCATTGAATACGTGAGCAAAGACAATCACACACGGTTTGCAAATGTCGCAGAAGTCCGAATGCAGACCACACTAGAAATAGGCTAGGATTGTTGAAACTGTTATTGTCGGGAACTCTTGACTGCATTGAGTTAAAGGTTTAAATGCCGGAGTTCACGATATAATAGTAGCAATGTCTAGGAAGCTTGTCACTCCTTGTGTCAGTCAAGGAAGGGGTAACATGACATGTAGACTAGTCTATCTAGGTTAGGTTAGGTGCTTTGAAGTTAATGGAGCAAACAATTCTGAGCTTGCGATAAGAGTTTTCGAGCAGTTGTGTATCATATCGATAAGCACACTTGGGGCAAGAATTGAGGGCAAGCTGGTCGGCGCCCCATCTAAATTTTCTCCGACCTCAGCATCATCATCCAGCAGTATTGCCAACTCAAGGTGACTGGAAGCAGTAATTGTAGCCAATTCTTCAATTTCCTCATGATATGAATTATCCAATACCATAGATCGATTCATGGCCGATGTTGAAGCGGCCATTGCGGCTGCCATGAGCGCGGCAGCTTCGAATGCCCCGCCAATAAGTGAGTACCGCAAGTCGTTCTCGATCTAGATTCCCCCACGTTGAATAATACGGCGAACTGCTGTCTGATTCCCCCTTGCATTCCCCCCCTCTTCGTTCTTTCGTTCGCATATCTGACACCATGGCATAGGCCCTATCATCAAAGTCGAACCCTTTACTGGGGATGCCATGGTCGTCGACGGCGAACCACCCTTACCGACGCAGTCACCGCAGTCACCCCTGAAGCGGTCTCGTTCGCCGAACGACAGCAACCCCTTCGAAGACTATGAGCACCGAGAAGAGAAGCGTATGAAAACAGAGCCGGCCGCCGATGATGACCTGGACGAGATAGCACGAATGGTTCAGGCCGTACAGGCCTCCGTTATGAAAGAGTTTCTCTCAGCGCCAGAACCACACGTGGAATCTGAACCTGAACCTCAAACCGAACCCGAGACTAAATCCCATACTGAGCAGCCAGATGAAGTATTTGAGACGACGGAGCAAGAACAGGTGAACATTGAGGCCGCTTTGGAGTCCGCTTTAGAGGCCACCCTGGACCAGCAACGGTCACCGTCGAGGGACGCAGAGGCCAGGTCGGATACGTTGTGGAATAACCCGCGAGATTACACACGCCGGAAACATATCATTCCAGCACTTGGTGCTCTGGTTAGTGATAGTAGCCTCAAAGTGATCGCAGAAGCACGGCTGACGTAACAGCAAGGCTGTTGACATACTAATAGCTCTATCAGAGCAGACGTTGGAGGACACCGTTGCGACGTTGACCAGTGATCCCGATTCCGATATTACCAAAGAATATGGAGTGCTAAGAGAAGCATTCGATCTGCAGCGCAGGCAGTTGTTGAATCCTCAAGATACACCACAGTTCCTCGACGCAGCAAAACTCGGCATTAAGGACCAGACAAGAGAGGTTATACGAATAGCAAATCTAGCCTCAACATGTGCTAGCATATTCGGCACCAACGAAATTACCTTGGAGGAAGTCAACAACCACTTCTTGCGTATATTTGTTCCAGAGGGTCAAGGGTTAAGCCATGACGCCGCAGAGTTGTACTTGGGGTTGAAAACACAGCTGTTTTTAGCTGTCCTAGAAAGCGACCTGGAAAGAACTAAGGATCAGTTCCTCGAAGAGATTTTTGTAACAGATGTTGAACATTCCTTACAAAAGCATCATCCTAACCTCCCTTTAACAACTTCGGAACTCGACTTCGTTGCTAATTCAAGGGCGCGTAAGGTGATGCTTTCTATCGCGTCCGCGCCCGCCGATAGTATTTGTAAGCCCCACACGTCTCGTCGGATTTCCTTTCATGGCTATTAACATGCAGATTAGGTGCCCTAAGCAAGAAGTTCACATATGAGGCTTTTTTGGATAGCCTTAGTACATATCTCAACGACAATATCATCAGCATCCAAGCCCAAGTTTCGAGTAAAGTTGAGGCCAAAGTTCCTGCTGATAGTCCCCCTGTCGATGGTGACACACATGATTTGACAAGCGGGTTTGATTTGAATGCTGCGATAGAAGAGGCGTCAAGGGCAGCAGCCCAAGGCGCCTTACAGCCTGATAGCCATGAAGCAAATGGATTTGATGATCTCTCCGCCTTCCTTACGGAGAATGTGTCCAGAGCGGTTGAACAATCGAGACAGGCAGCTTCTGGTATAGAGTTGCCTTCGTCTATTGCTTCGGCTGCGGAAAGTGCCTCGCGAGCTACAGCCTTGGCATTAGAAAGCATTGCGAGGAACCAATATCACCCAACGGCGTTACCTCATTCATCAAGTAGGTTCAGCACACGATTGGTTCTTCCAAACAAGATAACTAATTAAATGCCAGACCAAACCCAATCTTCCGCCAATCACCACAACTACCAACCTCAACAGACACAGACACCCCCGCAATATTTCCCCTATCAACAGCAGCAGCAGCAACAGCCGTCAGCTAACATGCAGACAACCTATCAAACGCCGAGCGATCACTTGCCTCCAAATCAAAGTGACTCAACCCCAGCTCTCTACGAACGGGCCCGACAAGCGGCCGCAGCTCGGTCTTCCACTCACGCTCGTCGTGAAGGCTCTCATTCCACTCGACGACCGTGGAGTCCAGAAGAAGAGAAGGCACTCATGATGGGCCTTGATATGGTGAAAGGCCCTCACTGGTCGCAAATTTTATCTCTTTTTGGTCCGAATGGCTCAATTAGCCAGATACTTGCAGATCGGACCCAAGTGCAGTTGAAAGATAAAGCTAGAAATCTGAAGCTGTTCTTTCTAAAGACCAACTCCGAGATGCCCTACTACCTACAATGTGTTACAGGAGAATTGAAGACTCGAGCCCCTACTCAAGCTGCTAGGAAAGAGGCGGAAGAAAAGGCAAGGATGAATTCTGAAGAGCATCAGGCTCATATGAACGGAATCTTAGCCCTGGCTGGCGGCCTCCAAAACAATGCAACGCAGAGATCTAGCCCTTCTGGACCTACCCCCAGCAACACTACATCTCATCAGCAACTACCTCATTCTCACTCACAGCAAAGTACGCAAGTTATATCACGGCAACCCTCACAACCCGTGGTTTCGACACAGCCACCTCACCCAGTCATACCGGCGCCTCAGCCGGTCAGTCTGCCTACCCTGACACCAACCAGCCACCAGCAGCACCAGCAGCAGCAGCATACGCAGCCATCTCTGGCACAACAGCCGATGTCACGGCCAGAGAGTTCTGCGGTACCCAAACCAGCTCTGAAACAGGAAGCACCAAATGGACAACAGGAAGCAGCCACAGCAGTCCCAGGTCCGGGAACTCTACAAGATCATAGTGGATTAAGTATCGAGGATAAGGCACTTCTAGGTCTCAAAGCTGCCATGGAAGGTGAATCTGCCGCAGCACCCTCAGAAGCTCTCTTTATCAAACAGGAAGAACACCTTGGAGAGAATGGTACACCAATGACATGAGAAGACCTACTCATACCGCCCTTATCTCATATACTGTCGCGACGGGCATTAATCTCGGCTGTTCGAGTGGAACGAAGACCCTCTGATTTTATGAATTTATGTTTTATACCCAAGGTCAAAGTGGTTTGCAGGCTAGTTCAGGTAGCGGGAAGATTAGGCAAACGCGGGCATGATAACACTACCTAAAAGAGTTAATGTTTCCAAGTTAAGCGACACAACTTCCGTGACACGAAAGCGGCGCTAGTACGCCCTGTTCAAATCTTGTCCGATTCATGGTCAGTGTAGGATATGCGCGGCACATTGGATGACACATTCTGTCAAAATTCATGATCTTCTGACACTAGCAAACGACCAAGGTATCGGACTCGTGTCAAGACAGCTCGTCGAGGCGAGTCAGCCCTATTTACGCTGATCCTTCCCTAGACTTCTAAAAAAGAAATCTTTATGTTATAGCCCCAGGATGAGGAACCTGGGAGTCTTCCCTGTGGCCTCGTAGAGCAGCTTCGCAAGCCAATCAGTTGTCTTACCCAATCACCAGTGCCCAGCACTTGGAGTCACCGGCCAACTGAAATAATGAAGAGGCAAACGACGTTAGGGAAGTACATGCTCTCTCTCGATCTTACAGGATCAATATGCTCATCAGGTAGCCTTGACCATTCCAGGGCAAGCGGCACGCCCTGATATCGTTTGTACGGAGACCTGTCCAGGGTAACAGAGTCATTTTATGGTGCGCCCCTCGCTTGACGTGATGTCGCGACACGTTTGGTACAACTTTTCCCAAGATTATTAGCCGTAGAAGACGTCCTGGGACGTCAGAGTACATACTAACTTTCAACTACACCTCCCTCCTTGCCCGAACAATATAATCTGTCCTCAGATCCTGATGCCTGGAACCCCCGCTGCCGTTGCCGCCAGCAGCAGAGGCAGAAGTACAAACACGAGTAGAGCTAGCGCCAGTGGCAGAAGCTCCCAAAACCAACAGATTAGGGCCCAAAAGAGTAATACAAAAGGAAGAAAGAAGAAAAAGGCTCTGCAAGGGAGCTCGTGTCTACCCTTCATGTTCCCTTTTTTTTTGCCACGCGACCCTCGGTGCCGAGTCCCTGGCTGCCGACAGCCAGCGAGAAAGATCAAAGTTTCCAATGGAAGAACCTTGCAACCGGGATTGTGTACGAAACATGTATGTCAACTATGGAGGAAGAATAAAGAACTATGTGGTAACCAAAGGTTACCAGGCGAAAAATACTGTGCTGATCGTAAGTGAACTGCTCTTTGACTACTGCTGCCTCCTACTCAAACCCAATCGCCTCGGTCAATGCTAATCATATTTCCTGGGGACAGACACTTTTTGCACTTATCCTGGATGCCGTACGGACAGGAAAAATAAGGATCCAGAACACCCATTCTGCTGGGAACATCGTTCGTACAACCCCCCTCCAAGTGCGTGTATACGGGCCTACTAAGAAAGGGCCAGATGCGTGCCAGTCCCTTAAGTGCAAAGAGCCACGTATTATTTCTCCTGGGGGCCGTTTCTGTTTAAAGCATACATGCAGGTTCCCAAGCTGTACAAGTGGTGTAGATTCACGCAGTGCTTTATGCTCTCAGCACCATTGCCACGAGGATGCATGCTATAAGACTGTTCCTGGGACTGCTCCTTGGAATAACGACCCGGCTGTGTACAAAAAAGATAATTACTGCGAGACGCACCAGCACTGCCAGAGGGACAACTGCCAAAATTCCATCTTCACAGTGACGAAAAATGCGGCGCGGAAGTTCTGCTTCGACCACTTTTGTGATATCGACGCAACGTGCGATCAACCGCGAGTGGGAGGTCCAGACGCCAAAGCATGCGATAAGCACACATGCAGGCTCTACACGTACCAGCCAGCGTGTTTCAAGCCCAAGGCCAATCTGGCCGGCATGTACTGCAAGGACCACGAGTGCAAGGAGGACACTTGTACGGGTCAGAGACATCAGACGACGGAGTGGTGCAGCCAGCATCTATGTCTAACCGCCTTCACGAACCGGAAGACGTGCAACAAACAACGAGAGGGAACCCCGGAGAACCGCGATTATTGCCAGGACCACAAACTATGTACGGAAAATGGCTGTACCGAGTACGGAGCCTTCGTCGGCAACGTGAAGCAGGACAAGTGCGATAACCGTGAGTTCTTCTTGTTATTCTTTCTTTTTTCTACTCGTATCTACTCGATATGCGGTGGAAGGACTTCCTCTGATATATGGAGACATGTTCTCTTGATTACACAGTCAGCCTTTTGCCATGAAAGCCCCCTTTCCCACAGCCCTCCCTGCTTAATACACCCAAAACCTGACAGCTCTCGTCAACATCTTCACGAACCACCTTATTATATCCCCTCTGCGCATATAAACACCGTATAGAAAAAACCAAGCTAACAAATTCCCCTCATCACGTCCAAACAGACCTAAAACCAAACTGCCAAGTGCACGCCTGCGACAAGAAGGCCGAGAACCCCAAGCAGAGCCCCATGTTCTGCGACCTGCACACGTGCGCCTTCAGCCAATGCGCGACGCAAGTCTTCGGCCCGCCATTTCTCTTCTGCCCACTGCACAAATGCGGCAAGCCGGAATGTCTACAGCCCAAAGCCATCATGAACAACCCCTCGCAAGGACTAGCGTCCTTCGCGCTCATCGGGTCCGGGTCCGGATCTGGAGCCGGGGCCATGGCTAACTTCCTCATGCCCGTCGGCATGTACTGCGCGCACCACAAGTGCGAAGTCGTCGGATGTCATGGGCTCGCCGTCAGTCATAGCGGCGGCGATGGGAGTGGTGATGCTGGTGGTGGTATTGTAAGTAGTAGCGGGGAGGCAGGACAATTCTGCGACGCCCACAAGTGTCGCGAGCAAGGGTGCGGGTTCCGCATCGCGAGCTCGCGCTCGGCGTATTGCGTCGTGCACGAGTGTACGGAAAAAGACTGCCGTCGCCCCGCCGTCCCCGATAACGCCGGCTACTGCGATATGCATCCCGGAGATGAGTTTGGTGGTGGTGGTGGTGGCGGTGGCGGTGGCGGTGTTTGGGGTGCTGCTGGACAGAGGAAGAGCTTATACCCACCTTTGCGGTGGTGATTGCGTCGGCGTGTTCATTGTCTCTTGGAAAATACGCTCGTTTTGTGTCTTATCTTCATGGATACAACATGCAAGCATCGAATCTCCTACCCAGGTCGGCCCATTCTGGGGTACACTTTTCGTATCTGTTGTCTACCCACCTACTCAGGTTCCGTTAGACGGCATATGTCTGACGTATACAAGACGAGCACGTTAAAAACTACGAATAATGAAGAAGCTGCTCTTACGTTCTCGTTGAACTAGATGCATTGTCCTTCCATCCGGTTGTCAAACTTTACTAGTCAAAATCACAGACCTGGAGATGAAGTCGTTGTACACTTACATTAATGTGTGGCAGGCAACCCCTAGAAGAAATCTAAAACATGATTGTATATTTCTTTTTTATGGTTGTTTCTTAAACATATGGCAGCCAAAACGAAAAAAGTGGCGTAACTGAAGGTTCAACACGATGGCTAACTGACCTGGTATACCCTCAATGGCCTTCAAAAGCCCTCTAGTTGAAACCTCTCTTCAAAGTCAAATACTAGAAAACTGGCTATATAACAGCCAGTCAGGCAACGCTACCATTTGCAACATGGACCGAACAACACATTCGCCATCACGGATTCGGGACCAATCATGTTCTATGCTAGATTTGTTCTGGCCACGGGGATCTGTCCTAGCGGCATTTGAGCCAGTGTATTATTGCCCACGTTTGAAATATAATTGTATTTAATCCGAAGACTTTTCAAATCTGTGGAAGAATGCTTCTTGGCAGTGTACGAAAGCCCGTTCCTAGTGTTCCTAGTCAGACCTACGGTGCTTGCCCTCCCCTATGATAAAATCCATGCCAATGCTACTGGCTCGAACGAAAAGGCCAAATGAGACTTCCGCCCTCCATAAACGCCGATGGATTCCATATCTGCTCAAGTAACCCTTGTCTTGATGATGTTTTAATGCAACCGATGGTTATCACATCAAAATACAGTCCCTGTCTTTCCCATTTCCTGATGTGGTGCCACCAGCAGCAACAGAAGGTACAGACTGACGCTGCGGTCGGGTTGGTGTACTAGGCCCAGCACTGCTTGGGCCTGTCAAAGTCGACCTTCTCCTTGCAATTGGACTTCTCGGGTTGCTCTCTGGGTGGCTGGGATGGCCGGCTGGTGGGACGTACGGAGTTGTCTTGGCAGCCTGTTCGTAGCTCGGAGGCGCGTCCTCCAAGCCATCCTCCGCAGGTCGATGAGTTCTGGGAGGAATCAGGGACCTAACCTGTTGTATTGGTCTCCCACCTCTGGCCTGAGCTCCCCCTCGAGCTGGCTGGTTAGTGGAGCTACCCCTGGGAGGTGGCAAACTATGAGTACTACCTCGGTTGTTGCTGCTAATAGAGCCACCACGGTTCCGAGATCCAGTAGGGTCCCCGTCCCTTCCCTGCTGTTCGATGAACTGCTCCGAGAGATGGCTCTCTCGGCGTCGGGCAGCCTGTTCCGCGCGATGTCGCTCATCTTCCTCTTCCTGGAGCTGCAGGGCGAGAGCCAAATCTCGGTCTTCCTGCTCATGTTGCGGTGATAGTGGTGCGGTGGCTGGCGGCGGTTCGCTTTGTCTATTGTTGCGCGAGCGTCTGTTCTGCACCGTATGCCAGCCACCCTCGCTCGAAGTACCAGCGACTTCGGGATTGTCGTACCAATTGTCATTAACGGCCGCTGTTCGCTGATGCTGGGTACCACCCACAACGCGGAAGTCACCAGAAAAGAACTCTGCCCGTTCGCCTCTAACGTCAACGAGTGATTCCCACACCACTTCATCATGAGTGTAGTACCCGGCATCCGTAACAAGAGTATATAGTTGGAGCGTCTGTGGGTGACGATACAGTGTAGAGAAGTGATCGTTGCGGAAGAGGATAGAGACGTCACCGGGTTTGATACATTTGGTGATGACTTCAAGACCTGACGGTGTCAATTGGGTTGCTGTCATCGAAAGGAATGATTTAATGGTAATAATGTCCTGATATAGTTGCTGCTCTTCCCCTGTAAGACCCGTCTGTGAATTACTGAACTTATCTTCGAGCTCCTCCTCACGAAACAAAAGGTTTTGAGCGTCATCGTACGAAGAGGCTTGCCTACCCAGTGCGTCATATACGGGATCGTCTCTTGAAGGGAGCCAACCATGAATGAGAGGAATCGAAAATGTAGCGTAGAGCTCCATATCTCTAGTTTTCTCGAACGTTCCCGGGATGCTGAAATCACGTCCAGACGGATGGGCATGAGATAGTGATGTTCGTTTATCAGCGGCTACAGCTTCCGGGGTAGGTATAAAACGTGGGTTGACGTTCATCCCAGTATGTAGCCCTTGCAGGAAAGCATAAAGTTCTGATAAATCCGGTAGGGGTTTGTCTGACTCCGTGTGCCGGGAAGATATGAGCTCATCCAGAACGGCTTCTAGAAGGAAACTGAGACTAATCTGCTCACGGGATCTAAGAGTCTCAACCAAGTTCGTGTTGGCCTGGTCAGCAGGCGTCGTCAATGTCAATGCATTCACCAAGGCTACCAGTGGACAGGGGCCATTGGCATTTTGAACAAGAATGGGTGACTTTCTGGGATTCTTTGCCGCCTTCGAATCTTGCCAGTTGATAATCTTGATCTGGTAGGTCTCGGACATGTTCGCATTGTCTGGCGATTGGCGATGTGGAGGTGGCAGAGGTGGAGCTTCTGCTGAAGTCCTAGGTGGTAACGCCGGCGCCTGTTCAGTATCATGGTTTGCCACTTCTTTCGCCGTGTCACCCTCTGCGTCTACGAAGTTTTCCCATGTGCTTTGTTTAGAGAGATTGCCAGGCGCAGGCTCCGACGTTGATTCATGGTTAATCAGATTCCAGCCATCGATGGTATCGGGCTGGATACCCGACTGGGGCGCTGCGGGCTGCTTGCCCTTATTGTTGGATTCTTCATCTTCCCAGGCATGTTCATCACCTAGAAGATCATTCACACCCGATGATTTTGCTTGTGCAGGGCGCGAGGATGAAGTTGGCTGTACATCGTCCCAAGGCTCCGTATTCCCCGTAGATTGAGTAGAGATCGGTCTAGTAGACGATGGCTTCAGTGGAGGGCTGGAGTCCCAAACGTCCCTATCAGAAGCCTGGTCGAGTAGCGACGCGGGTGTACGCGCAAGATCCGAGTGCTTCCTCTCACCCATTGTCGGCTGCCACGGGTTTGTACTTTGCTCTGCAGCGTCATCGACTTGAAGTAGAGAAAATGCTTCTGTCGGTGGCTGAGAGGTGACACCAGGCTCATTGGAGGGTTTTGGAGACGTATTGGGTACTCCTGGTACAGTTTGCACCGGTTTACGTTTGAACGGATTCGTTTCGGGTCGTCCAGCGCCCGGGCGCAAGGCGTTGGGAACCTCATCTAGTTTGACATGCGACTCATCCCTGGGGGGTATAGTCGCCTCTTTATCAATGTCGTCCCATGGGTTTCGCTCCCCTTGGCTGTAAGGAGGGTCAATAGAGGCAGCGCCAGGCCGCAATGGGTTTGGAATTTGTCGAGACATATCGGGGCTCTCAGCTTCGTTGGTCGCAGACGTCGGCTCATGTCCGCCCCATATCCGTTCTGAATCGACCTCGGAATCGGTAGCTGACCATAACTCTATTCGCGGAGGTTCAGCGGCAGCATTGGCGGAGGAATTCTCGGACAGAGGTTCTCGTGCTACCATGATGGTAAAATGTAGAATTCCAGAGCGGAGGTAGAGGCGGTAGAGGCGGCAGAGGCGACGTGAGGTTTTAGCAGTAGTGGAAGCAGACAATAAATCCCTGTAGGATCTCCAACCACCAGAGCAGTCGTATATACGATATAAGCGACTTTGATCGAGGCCAAGTGCGAAGATAAAGGCGCCGCGCGCCTGCTTGTGAGATTATCAACGCGGGAGCCTAATGATCATTTAAGGTGAGAGCGGTATCGAGGGAACCGGGAGAGGTTGCGTCATCACGGTGGGTAGGTAGATCCTAGCCAGGGTCGTGGGCAAGCTGTCTGTCTGTCTGTCTGTCTGCAGGCTAAATTAAGTGGTACCTAGATAATGTTGTAATCTGCTTAGGGGAACTAAAATACGAAAAAATGAAACGAGCAGAGAGCTTCACGATACCTTCTGAAAGGTGGGGACAATGGAGGAAGCTGCGTCGGAAATGTTCAATTGGGTTCAACTTTCCAGGTTTATTATGGTCAAGACGTGGGAACTCTAATCATTGACTTGGCCTTCCATGATGCTGTGACACTCTGGGCCCGGCATCCGCTTGTCACCGGGACAGCTGTAGCCTGTAGCCGTGTGGCGGTGCACTGCCGCACTATCTAGGTAGTAACTGGTACCTCCGTGAACTGATCAATTAAACGGGGCACTGCAGCGCGCGTTTCTCTGAAGCCATGGCTGTGTGTTAGATGTGGAGCGTGGTGTATATATATATATTATTCACGTTGCAGGATAACTGAGTCGCCAGGAAATGGAATATAAGCTACGAGCAATATTTTACATCACATGTCTCTAATGCGATAGTTACATGCTATACTATTAAAACGCCAAGCTCATGGATCTATTACCGAAAATACTATGTTGCGCCACGCGAAGCATTATAGGGGGTTTCAATTCGACGACACTTGTGGCTTGTCATCAACCTAAAATGTGTTGATATGCCGTCTTTGACGGTTAATAAAACATTGTACAATGGCTTATGAGACAGTTTTATCGGCACATCCGCCTTGAACGGTATGTTTGGGACGGAATGCAGTGAGCTCACTCTGCTATCTACAGCCCCTAGGCGGATGTCAAGAAACCTAGCAAGCGACTGTGTTGACTGAGGCTGGGAAAGGAGAACGATGGAGCCTATAGTTTCGCACCATCAGATTTCCGGTAAGTGGCCGATCAAGTACTGGACGATAGGTCGCACTAATCTTATCTAGCTTAGAGTCGAAACCCTTGTGTTCTTACGCTAGAGTCTTCTCTGATTGTCCGGCTGGGTCATACCATGCCGGTTATCAAGGATCCCAAGACTAAGTGATATGTGGCTATCTCAACGGACCTATATCGAACACCTTGCCAGGGAGTTTGGCATTGATGAGAGTGATCATCACGAGACGCCGATGTCAACAGTACCATTAGAGCCTTATTAAAGTATCGTAACTGGTGACGAGATTCTCTGGTACCAGCACATTGTGGCATCACTACTCTACGCCTTGACACCGCCCATGCATGTAGCATGCTGGCCCACTTCTTGACGAAGCCGGGACTTCAACACCATCGCGCTGCTCGACGAGCATTAGGCTATGTATATGGCCATCGCAACTTGAGCGTCGTGTATAGAGCCGCAAGAGAGGGCTCGGACGTTGGCTTCTTGGAGAACCAATGTGCTTAGAAGTCGTCAGAGCAAGCGCCCGTTACCACATCCACACCGAGGTATAGTTGCCGGCACTCAGCTGGGCTTACTAGGAGGCTTTCTGGGTGGGCTGGAATCCTCCATGGGGCTCGAATTAGACCTAAAACAATAATTTTTGGTCTAGTGTAACAACAAGCACACCCAGCCATCGAGATCATTCAAGTAGGTGTATGATCGAATAATTAACTGGAGAAGATGTGTTTCTCATCGATTTGCCGAATGCAAGGAACTTGTCAGCAAAGACAACATTTATAATTACGTCATTGTGACATGTATTCTGGACCGAGTTCGCTGAACGCAGCGCGCCGTTATCCATTCCAAGTGAGGCTATGCCACAGGGTTGGCCGTGTCATGCAAGTCGAAGCCGTTTAGATGACCGAGACGTATCCGTGTGATCACAATTATGATCTAGACGCCCAAAACTAATTTGGTCAGTAGCAAAGTTTGGTTTATCTTCATGATCGTCCACATTTTCTAGCGTCTCAAAAGATGATGCCGATAACGTGGATGAAAGAGACAGGCCACCAGGGCTGCTAGAGTGTTGTGACTTCGGTCTATCTTTCATTGGTTTCGCGTATTGAGCGTCATCTTGACGTTGCTGGCCACTCTCACAGCAAGACCATTGCTTATAATATGCAGGGCTACGCACTCTCGCACGTCCACGCGGTCTATCTTTAATGTCGTTGGCATATTCCGCTGAGGTTTCTTTTTCGCTACAACTGCTATCGTCATCCCAGTATAACGCTTCGGCCTGCTGGGTTGAAGGAATTTTGCGTTTCTTAGGGCTGACACTCCTAGTGCGCCTAGCAGGTGGGAATATCTGACTCCGCTCCGTGATGGCTTCGCTGCGAAGCTCGTCTGTGTACTGCTCTGCCTCCTCGACATTGAAGAGACGGACAGTGTATTTTTGCGCGCCGCTGAGGAACTTGTAATTCTCGTCGCATAGTATGGATAGGGCGAAACGGGCAAAAAGATGTTCACGCCGAATGCCAGCAACGCGTGATTGCAAAGGTCGATTGTGGTAGTGTTGGGAGATTTCGCGGCTGCCTTTAGGCAAGACCGCGTGAAGGACGAGTGTTGGATGCAGTTCGAGCTCGCTAGAGAGATCGTCTTTAGGTATAAAAACGAACCGGTTTCGGTCAAAAAGGCCGTGGATATCGGCGCGCAAGAGTAGAAGATTCGTCTCGTCGTCGATCGTGTTGACCACGTTGTGGAGCCAACAATACTTCTCCATCTGATTGCTCTCGAACCATAACTTGTGGGAGAAAGGTACAACGTGGGCAGCTTCGGTATTTTCGAAGCAGCCAGTGATACGACAGCTCACGTCACGGTTGCGAGCAGCGCTACGGCCGTCAGCATCACCAGCCGAGGTGACATTGCTGTTGGCCTCGGGAATGGACAGCTTTGCCCACAAGGGAGGAAGTGCACCGTGAGGAAAGCGCCAATGGTCGAAGCTCGGTACGACGGGATAGCGATGGTCAGGTTTGTCGACAATGAAGTAATAGGTGGTGTCGGTACGGAGCACGCCATCGTCCGGCCGCTCGATCTTAGTCCACAGGGTCGAGCTTTGTTGATTCTGATCCTCGCCCATTTTCTGACTCTTCACAGCAAAGTATGCGCCATCGTCCCAGCGGTTGCACGCGATAATGCCACAGGCAACTTTGGCCGTGTCAAAGTCGATACCGATGAGGCCGTCTCTGGCGACATCTACGGCGGCCAAGGTGAGGAGTGGAGGGGCTAACTCGGGGTAAGCTGGGTGGAAGAAGGCGACGAATGTGTCCTTATGTCTGTTGAGGCCGTTGGGGATCGGTGGGGAGAGAGGTTGTTGAAATCGAGGCATTGTAGAATCGCATCGCAGATGATGACGGAGAAGAACAACTGTTGCGGAGTGGAGTCCGGATGTGTCATTCGAACAATACGTGTAAACTAGATACCTTAGGTACCATACCAAAGGGAGGCCTTAATTGATATGTTGGCGGGCCAACGTCGCTTCTGATTTCAGCCTTGTGGCTGGAGCAGACTTGGCCAAGGCGGAATATGTGGCTTAGTCAAAGCCCCTCTGTCAGTTTCAACGTCATTTCCATGTGCAAGAAAGATAACTTTGACCAATTCCCTTTATATTCGCTAAGTTCGTTGATAACAGTCAGGTGTCTCAATGATCATATTCTGAACTATGAAGGCAGAATACTGAGTAAAACACAGACCTTATCATAAAACCTACAACTCAAGAAGCATGGAACTACACTAAGGAGAGCCAGCTTCAAAAAGAAAAGGCAGCGCTAACAAGTGTATTAGCACTGTATACCCCGCAACTACTGATTTCTTGGCCTGGGTTCTCTCTCGCCCGAATACACTACACTAACCTGGCTAAGAATATCTACACTAGAGTAAACCCCGTAAAAGCGGGTTCCGCACTTTTCCGCTTACCTATGGGTTTAGTATGGCTGGACCCACAGGTAGTTTCCCCTTCCTCCTCATGCGCTGTAGTGTACAAGTCTGCCAGCATCCAAACAACCTCGATTATACAGTATCATCATAATATGTACCTCGTCGAAGTAAGCACCTCCGACCGTTATCAAAGTAGCAGCAGTTCGTGCAGGCCCCCATTTCATCTCGCCTTCTGCTGAATTCTTGCTTTGGCATTGCTGGCATGGGCTCAGCTCTTCCAGCCGTAGAACATATGATACGCCAACGCCGCACCATAGGGTTGCGGCATACAGGTCCCAGTTTAGGATCAGCTCGCCTTTAACAAGAAACTGTTTTATATTAAGGCTTTGGATTATTTTGTATTACTCGTCTATTTAGATGTAGTTTATACTTCGACTTTCTGAGCTTGTTAACAATAAATGCTGTGAACTTCACTGCAGCGTTGCGGCTTTCGGGCTCATCAAGGATTGTCTCAAGAGCGCAGAGCGGTTGACCCCTGCCATGAAAGCCAAAAATGGATGTTCCGTCAGGGTTCTCGACCGGTACGTTGTCGATCGCGTGCTAGATAGTACGTAGAAGGGCCGTGCCTGACGGCCTGTGGCAATCCGATGAAAGTTGTGGCTGAGGCTGGTACCTTTGAGATCCTTGCCGTCTCCAGGCAGCAAGATTCTGTATCAAGATTAGGTTGCCAACACGTATTCGCTTGGACTACCTAATGCCCTCAACTGTAGCAAACAATATACACGCGTCTCTCACTAACGTTACCTAAGCGGCCTTACATGATAATACCACCTTACAGGCTTATACAGTAGGGGACCTGTATGAGTCTGGGCGAGTACTGGCTCACTGCACATAGAGTCAACTCAGCAGTTGCTCTGAGAACAACTTAAGTGCCACTTTGACGTTCCATCATCATTCTACACTGGAAGTTAGTTCACTGCTAAAGACCAGGGTACATAAGCATTGAGTCTTCATCCCTGCATGGTAATACTATGAGACTGATGGCGAGTATTGCTGCAAGAAATGCGATGTCCGACTCGTGGTCCAAGGGCAGACGGAATCTCGTCATCCTTGTTTCGTCCACTTTGGTGTGTGAGCGTAGGCATGGCATCTTTAACGTGCGGCGAACGTGTAACTGACGCCTTTATTAGACGAAGTACAGTTGCATGTCGAGACTATTCTTTCCCGTACTGAGCCCCAGCACTAACCTATCCCGGGCCGTCATGTGTCCCTATTAATCAGGGAGCCTGGTTGAAATCGTAGGCATTACCAAAAGCTCGATTGAGATAGCTGTCCATCACCTGTTGCCTCGATACCCAATCAACGGGCACTTCCAAGCCGAGTTCACCTCGAGACTCTAGCTTCTCAAGAGCGGGCTTGACGTCTTCCGCGAATTCGAGTCTCATTAAGTTCCGGTACCAGCTTGCGAAGTGGATCATGGCAAGCATGACTCGCACTTCCTCGCTCATGTTTGGCATTCCTGCATGCCATAGCCTCAGGTCGCGGACTACGACGCTTCCCTTCTTGATAATGGGTTGAATTGGGGGGCCGTGGGTGGTGACCCACTTCGCTAGGAGATCCTCCTTTATTCGACCACTCGCTCGCTCTCCGTGTATACCTTCTTGAGCTTCAATGCCGCCAGTGCCTGTGTGTGTGCCGAGCCATACCTCAGTAGAGCCATTGTGCGGCGTCATGTCTTTCAAAGTCAGAAAACGATACAGCCGTTTGTGACAATCGTTTTAGGTGTCTAGGAGTTTCAGGAGTGAATGAGAGAAAAATATTCTGGATCGGACAACTCTTGCTCCTACAACCAGACCGGAACTATAGGGATTCTGAAGATAAAGAAATAGAATACATACCTACTAGCGGAACGTTGATGACGAGAGCGAATGGGTGCTCCGGGTGAACAAAGTCAGCATCCGCGTGTACGGGTTGACGCTGTGGCGAACCCCCGGGAAGCGGTGGCATGGCCGTATTCCCCGAAGACTGCAACATTAAGAGTCATTAATTTTATTCTGGACTAAACATGCAGACGTCCCGATAGATGGACGGAGCGGAAATAGGTGGCTTTCTTTCGACTGTGACCAGAATGGGAAGAAAACAACACTTGATATCACCTACGAAAGTCCACTTAGGCCGGGGTCCAAGTACAGAAGATGTAATTTGGGTCGCTATGGGGTCTATTCGGCGTCGAAGTCAGCTATTAACTTCACAGGAGTTAAACTAGGGGAAGCGTAACTAGTGAAGATGGAAGGGTAAAAGTATTCGGCAAGAGGGGGCGCGTCCTGCTGAAGATTGCCAACATTATAATTGAATGGGCCGTCTTCGCCGCGAGCTTGAAGAAGGCGAGCATCTTCTACCATCTTGGTGTTGAGGTGGTCTAGATGCTCATGTGGAACCACGCCTTCGACGATCACCAGACCATCCTGATGGACGCCGCGCACTGCAATTTCGAGATTCCGTTCACTAAGTCTTTTTCTCTGGACTTCTTCGGCAGATGGGCGGACGACTTGCGGCAGACGTTGTGATGCAAGTGGTCTTATTTGAAGAATAGACCTTCTGCTCAGACACAAATGTGTGCGAAGCAGAGCTTGACCTCTGGAGAGTGTAGATGACATTATATCATGCTTGAAACTAAAATGCTCAAGTTTTCACGGGCATAGGAGTTCATACTGAATTATATTCTTTCGAAGCGAAGAGTCATTGCTTTAGAGAAACCATTTATGGTGAGGGCATCGTGCTCGTCCAATGGGGGAGCGAAACCCCTACGAACCCCTCCGCCGCCAATGAAATCCTTGAACATAACGGAAGGCGCTTCTGCCCTTTCAGGCGGAGTTCTCAGAAGAGTCATTCCGACGTATTAGCGGCATACTGGGCCCAGGCCCACAATCAGCATTCGGTGAATTGTGCTCCCCTTTATCGCGCTGAGAGTTGGTTGTCCAGTGCCGCCGCAGATCAGAATAAGTTCTTTAAGCTACCTTACCAGGAGTTTTCCGGGTTTCCTCAATGCGTCGGAATGTCTCTCCTCGACACGCCTCAGTTTGTACATACTTTGCACCTAGAAATTTATCGCTGTTGAACATCGAACTTCCCTACTAGGCAGCACAGGAGCGGCTCGCTTCATGACAACTTACAGTAAGAAATTCTAAGAGCATCCACTAGAACTGACGCCTCATTCGGCTTAAACGCGATACCATATATCTCGAGGCCAATGTATTCCAGGAGATCCTCATTAGCCGTAACTGCATCCGTGAGGAAACCCATATTCGAGGTGAGGGATATTAAGCCATCTACTCACGCGACAGTCTGAGCATGTATGGCTAGTATAGCAAGTGACATCGGACAACAGAGTCGCGCTGCGGCTGCTCAACGTTGGATTCGGACCTCAGGCGGACCTCAGGCGGACCTCAGCAGAGCAATTGGTAAAAAGATGCTTCACCATGGCATGCTTGTAGCATATGTAGCGTTGGAAGTATAGGTATTGAAGGAAGCGGAGCTCGCGAAAAAGGCTTTATTTCCAATGTGAGCGATAGCGCACAGGCTCAATGCCGCGAAAGCAGATCCAGATGGCCAGAACAACTGTAGCACAGTATTATTTAGCTCCCCCCCCATGCTAGCAAAAATAAGATCATAGCGTAACTGAAAGTTTAATACTAAAGTCTAATTAACGTGTATAACTTTAATAGCTTTTTAGTTTAAACTTTTTTTAAAGTTAAATATTAGAAAATTAGCTATATAAAAGTAAAGTAGGCTTATATACTGCTATTTTTAACTTTACTAGATAATAATTTATTAAATAACTTTATTAAACAATAACTTTATTATATTAAACTTAAAACTAATTATAAGCTTTAACTATAAAAACAAAAACTTTAATTTTTAATTAGTTTATAACAAGTTATATTAAAATATTTCTTTTAATTTTAATTATATATAATTATAATTATATAAAACTATTAATATAAAAAATAAAAGCTTAAAAACTGTTTAGTTTTTTAATATTAAAACAAAAACGATTTAAAAAAAGCTTATATAATAATAACAGCTTAATTTAAAAATATAAGCTTTTATTAAACAATAATATTATTAATTTACACGCTTAACTAAAAGTTTAAAAAAAAGTAGAATATAAACAAAAAATAAAAATAAATTTCTTAATAAACTATTTTATAACGACTACGTAAAATAAATACAATAATTAAAAAACGTAATCAGCGAACTTATATAAAAACAATTAAAAAAAAGATAAAAAACTAATTAAAAACTTAGCAAAAAACTTAAACATTTATAATATAAACACCCAGGCAGTTAATAACCCACATACCCAGATAAAGAAAAAAAGCTTTATATGTATTAGTTATTTTAATAGCCAGCTATTAACATAAGCTAACCCCCCTAGCCACGGTTCATCCTTTTATAAACTACCGCAACGCGTATGTTAGTTTAACTACTTTAATTAATTAAATATATAATACTTTAACCACTACTTATACTTTAAATATAATTTCTACTTTATTATAATTATTATTTTCTGCTTTTTATTTTAATGTTTTTATATAAAACTTAATTTTATATATAAGCTATAGTTTATATAATAATATTAAATAATAACTAATAAATATTATTAACTAAATAAAATATTTTAAAACGTTATATTTAACGTTAGTTTAAAAAAAACTTAACTTATAAACAATTTTTAAAGGGTTTTAAGGTTTTTTTTTCTTTAAAATAATAGTTAATTAAATAAACAATTAATTAAACTAAATTTATTTTTATATAAATATTAATTAAGTTTTAAAATATAGTTTAAAATATAGTTAAAGCTTTTAAAAGCTTTATAAACTATAAAAAAAAATTTTTTTTTATTAAAAACTTATTATAAAAACTTTATAAATTAAAAATATTAATTATACGCGCGTTAATAGTTTATAGTATTAATAATTTAAACTTAAAGTATTTATTGTTTTAAAGTAATAATAAAAGCTGTTATAAACTATATAGTTTATATAAGCTTATATATTAAATAAAGTAGCAACTTTATTACTTTTTTACTTTTAGTTTAATAATAAGCTTTATAAACCGTATTAAAAGCTTTTATATAATATACTAAATAAATCTTATAAACATTATGATTATAACTAATATAGAAAAAGTTTTTTTTATTTAATTTTAAAAATAAACTAAATACTTAAATTAATTATTAAAAAAAAATAACTAGTTATATAAAAAACGTTATAAACTATATAAGATTTTTTTACTGATTATTTTATTGTTTATTTTGTTTATATTACTTAAAACTATAAGCGTTATAAACGCTATAAACCTTAGTTTATACAGCTTAAAATTTTTATGCTTATAAGCGTTATAAACGATTTATATAATCTTTCATTTAGTTTTATTTTTTAGTTTATACTTTTTAGTTTTTAGTTTTATTTTTTGTGTTTTTTATATATATATTCTTGTTAAAGTTATTTTAATAAGTTATTTTATGTTAGTTTATAATAATAATATAATAATAATAAATTATAAGTTTTTTTTTAATTATTTTAAGTTAATAATTAAAAAATTAAAACCCCCATAAAAATTACAGTTAAAAACTTAAAAAAAACTTTTAATATATAAATACTTGTTAAAGTTAATAAACTTTTTATTATAATTTAATATTTTTAATATAAACATATTAAAAATACTATTTAATTATTATATATAAATTATAAATAAATTAAATAAAGTTTATAAAATTAGCTTTAACTAAAACTTTAATTTTAAACTTTTTATAACAAGATAGTTATAGTTATAGTTATAAAAAGTATTATAATATATGTTATAATAAACAGTATTATTAATAAAGTTAACTATTTAAAGTTAAGAAAAAAAAACGGTTAAAATATTTATATCCTTAGCTTAATAAGCGCTAACTTAAACTAGTAAGTTATAATTTCTAACATTTTTTTATAAGTTAATATTTCACTTTTTATTAATAAATTAATTAACACTTATAAAACTATTTTTTATAATTTTTTTTTAAAAAACTTTAAATTTTTATTAAAAAAAATAAGAAATTTCTTGTTAATTTTTTTATATTATATAATTATTACATTATAATTTTTAATTTAATAAAACCTTTAAATTTTTAATATTATTTACATTAAATATTTATTTTAAAATTTACTTTAATTTTAAATATATAAAAACAAATATTAACTATAAAATTTTATAAAAACTTTAAATAAAATAAAGCTAAACTTTTTAGTTTCAAGTTTTTTAAAACAAGGTGAATTTTATATTACCTGTTTTTTTCTTTTTTTATACACCACTATTAAAACTTCTAAGTTTTGTTTATTTATTAATATAACAACTCCTTTATTTAATTAATACACTTACTATTATTACAAATTATTATAAAGTTAAAACGCTGAACATATAACAATAACAATAACAATAAGCGTATATATATCCATGGCCATGTATGTCACTTTTTAGTGCGAAGCTAACATTATTTCAGGGATGGACCTGTAGGTAAGTAGCTGGCAGTTTAATTTACTGCTGCACTCTGGCCTTGGCGGGCGGGACACTTCAGGTTTGTGTGCCTTCGAGGGTGGTGGTCTCGTAGGTCCTTCCTAGTGGGCTCCACGACATGGGGCCAGACGGAGAACGAAAGGGCCACTGCGGTAATATGGTGGGCAGGGGAACATGTCGAGTGTGATGAAGCCGAGACTCTTCCTATGCCGGCCAGAAAAAGGGAGATAAAGACGAAGGAGGAGATAACGACGACAACAGGGCGAATGATTCCTACACAAATTGGCTAGGTATTTGATTCTGCGATGGGATCCTCCGGCTGAGCCAAATAGGGGGGCTGGTATAGTATGTGTACTGGCCCACATCCACTCTTGCAAAGGGAGGGAGGCACCAGTACTGGTGTGTAGGGGTGTAAGAGGGACCTGGCCAGGTATTGTGGATTGATCCACCAAGGAGTCTGCACTAGCAAGGGTGCCCACTCTATTAGTTGGGTACACACACAATTTACTAACAAATTCAACGAAGTCTTCGGTTTTAATGCTTTATATAGCCTCTTTTAGCGTTAATTACACTTTAGTAACGAGTTAGCATCTTTTTTAATAGCTGTTTAAGCTACTACTCTAGAACCGCTTCTTAGGCTTTTTTAATATAATTACGTAACTGATTGTATAAGGGCTTTTTAATATAGCTATAGTGTTTTTTAATATAGTCCTTTATCTAGTTCTAAACGGTCTTTATTAGGTTAAGGTTTAGCAAATAAAATAGCTACTTTATAGCTTTAACTTCATGTTCTTAAATATCCTAGATTATACTAGCAGCTCGATAGCTAGAAATACCGTTTTATATAAAAGTTAATTATATACTGTTATAGCAAAAAAGTTCGATCTAGCCGTTAATAATTAGTACAGTATATTAATAATAAGTATTTTTACTTATTATGCTTTAATTTTTTTTTAGAAGATTTTAAAGCTTTTACTATAACTAAAAAAACAACTTTAAAACATCTAGCTACTTTTTCGTTGAATACAATATATAACGCAGTTTTTATTGTGTTTTTCATGAAATAAACGGGTTATATATTGTTTCATATAGTAGCTGCTAGTAACCTAGGTTTTATCCGACTAAAATACTGTACGTTACTATTTAAAAGTCTAGTTAATATAAGCTTTAGTTTATATTAAACGTTATTTTTAGGACTTTTCGTTAAGGGGTAGTTTTTAACGGGCTATGTAGCGTTTATAACTAAAACAACAAAAAGCATTATAAATAGCATAAAAACTAAATATACTGTTAAATAACGTTACTAATACTGCAAACTAAATTATTATACAGTTTTTTTTAAAAGCTGTTATAAAACGAACTAATTCGGCTTCTTCAGCTAAACTAAGAGCTAGAAGGGGCTTTTTGCGATAGTGAGGACTTTAGGGTTTAAATAAGGCCCTATTAACCTGCTTTTTCGAAAAGCTAGTAATTTAACATATTTTTAAAACAGAAAAACTACCGTTTGTATGCAGGGTTTAAATTCTGATCTTGTCGTTGTCTATAAGATGTTTAGTCCTTTTAGCTATAGCTGTATTCGAAGGGGGGGTTCTATTCGAAGGGTTTATTCGAAGGGTTTATTCGAAAGGGGGTTTATTTAAAGGGTCTATTCGTAAGGTGGTCTATTCGAAGGGCTATTCAAAAACGCTGTGCAATTACAATACAATTGTATTAGGCTTTAAAAAACGCTGTTAGATTTTCACAGAAACAGTCGGTCAGCCAGGACTTGACCGTAAGTACCTCTGCTTCCAAGGGTAAAGAAACTACACTTATTTTAGTATGGTGGCATTACCCCTACTAGCGCAGGTACTTGACTAGGTCCCTTTTACTGGGCAGCAACCATAGTATATTTTCCAAAGGACCGAGCATGCCAAGTAACTAACCACATTTCCGTAACCATCAACTCCAAATTATACAGGTCTCCAGGGATAATACTCAATAACTTCACGCCAAGTATTAAGAAAGCAAGTGTACTGTTAATCCTCACGGCCGTTAATAATTTCTATAGAAAATCTGTTGCTGATTAGTATCGAGACGTTTTTACCACTTAACGGCCCCTTTTTAGCAACTATATGTGGAAGAAAAAAAAAAAAGTCTTAAAATTCGCCACCAAACCTCCCTTGTGTAGAATACCTAGCGCGGCGCTATTGATTATCATCCTGGAGACCTGTACCAGGTCACTGGGATCTAGCTCAGCCTTATGAATCATATCAGACGCCAAGGTCTTTGGTGGGGATGTATGTAATACGGTCCCATGACAGACCGTGTAACATCAGGCCATCCTTCAAATTACATAGGGGAGCGTCGAAAGAGCCCTGTCAGCATGTGGCGCAGCAATACGGTCTACCTATTGGACGGTTTATGGTCGCTCGTATTCCGGGACCGGATTTTTTTCCCGCACGCTGTTGATTTTCTATTCTAGGTCTGCTCCTTAGCGAGCTGAGACCCTTGTGAATGTCCCAAGTCCTATTCATGTCTGGTTGCTAAGACACGGACATCATCAAACAAGAGAGTTAAACCATAGTATGACATACTGGGGAACCAGAACATTTTGCCGCCGAGATTTACGTAAATGTGTACCTTCTGTTTGTGATATGAACTGCAGCAGGAGGGTCCCCAACCACTTATGGTTGTAATGTAAACAACGGCGAGCAATGCTTAGAAAGTATAGTAAATTAATCTTTAGTAATAGTTAACACTGTGAATGCGTAGGGGATTTGATGTACGGGTCATTGTAGTGGAAGGGTTAAACTTGGCGTTTAAATTTTTACTTTTGTTTAAAGCACACTCATTGTTGTTTAAGGCGCATATAAGAGATTATAGTGCTGTATTAATTAGTCGGACACAGGTTTACGATGGTAACCTGTTATTTCCCTGCGAACGTGGACAAAGTAAATTTGCGATAAGTAAGCCATCGGCATGATGGATTGAAATATAATTACAGGGGTTGCGGCAGGCAACTCGGTGTGGTGGTTTAAGCGATCGCGACTATAATAAGTGCACTGATAAAATACCTCTGCCATCTTAAAGACTATGATGTTAATATTAATCAATAGTTTAAAGCGATGACCTGTCTTATTATTAAACAGCGAGAGCAGATAATTTAAAATATACAGTCATAAAATCAATTACGCAAAAATATACATAGTATTAAAGAATTTTTATAACGTAGTTATAGCAGAGAGTATTAGTTGAACAATTATATACCCTACTTGTATAATTCTGGAAGTCTATTAAATAGGCTATTCATCTTTAAATTCCATGAAACAAGTCTCACATGTATCCACATTTGTCCCTTCATTCCTTTACTACGCCGTGTTTTACAGCCATCAATACTTGGCAGAGGCGTCCTACGCTTAGCAAGCAAGCATCGTACGCCAATCGGTGAGCTTCAATGGCAATAATAGTGTCTGGTGATGAGTAGAACTTTTGCAAACAAGCTGACATTACGTCAAATATGGCTGATGTCTACAAGCAGAGACGAAGGACATATTGGGCTTCAATGTAGCGGTGAATCACACCAACCTTGTCTCCAAGCTCCAAGACTATGAGTATAAAGACCAAACATTCTTCGCAAATGAATCTTATCTAATTTCCTCCTCTATCTACTCCACCACTCATTTCTTTCAAGTGCATATCATCACCAGAAAAAGCCCAACGCAGCCAAGTTCCTGCTATAAATCACCCAACATGCAGTTCATCAATACTCTCGCACTCTGTCTAGCTGTAGCCGTCAATGCCTTCTCAACGCCACTGGGCGGGCAACAAGACAAGGCCATCCACACATACAAAGAGTGCGGTGGGTATGTCATCCACCCCAAAACGTGCGCTAAGGGTTATATGTGTATCCGCGACCCTCGAAAGCCAGATATCACAGACCTCCCGGGTATCTGCGTACCCGATGACTATCCTCAGTGCGCCGGGTTCGGTGGCCTTGAGTGCTTCCCCGGCCCGGACCGTCCGACTGTGTGTTACGACTTCCCGCAGGACGACTGCAACCCAGATGATGGCGGTGCTGATTGCATCGGTATCTGTCTCTACCCTCTCTGAGTGAACACGCGAGCCACCTGATCGAGGGAAAGCACGCTGCTGAGCGGAACCGGTTGATTAGGTGGCATCCCTGATCCAGATGTCTCCTAAATGGACCTGACTCGTTAGAGGGGGGGCCAGAAGCCGAACAGTTCCTTTGGGATATATTCTGGTCGCCAGTGGCCGGTGACATAAGGAACCTCTTGATCAATAAGATAGCTTTTTTGGAGTCTACATCAATTACGACGAAAGACATGGCAACAAATTCTGGGGTTTTGGTGATGATAAACGCAGTGGTGGATTGTATATCGAGCTAGCTAGCTTAACGCAAAAAATTACTATATATATATAATCAACGTAATCTTAGTACAAGCCACGTGATGTAGACTATATAACCCCGGATTACAATGAAGGCCAAATATAAAGTTACGAACCTTTACCTAGGTATGTGGGTTATTAACTTTTTAAGTTTTTATATTTATAGTTGTTTAAGTTTATGTTAAGCTTTTTAATTAAACAACGCTGTATTTTCTATACTTATATATAATTAGTTAAGACCTGCTTTATAGTTTTATAAAGTACGCACTTATTTTAAATGTGTACTTTATAAATCTTTTAAACTATATTTCTTTATATTATAATAATAAAAGCTGTAAAATTAAAAAACGTTAAGTTTAAAGATTTTTTACCATTAAAAATTCTTATAATTAATTAATTTAAGTTGTTTTTTAATAAAAAAATAATTAAATATTAATTTATTATAAACAAAAATAATAATAATAATGTTATAAACTAATAAAAAAAGGGCTTAATAATAAGCTTAATAAATAAAAAAAAGAGAACTTTAAATAAAAAGACTTATTAAAAAGTATAGATTAAAAAATTACGTGACTTAAAAAATAGGGATTACTAGGATTACCATGATTTAAATAAACTAAGCTTATTATAAAAGTTATAATTTATTAAATTAATAAAAAAAAGGATTTTATATAGTTTATAACGTTTTTTATATATTTAATTAGGTTTTATTTTCGGAATTAATTTAAATATTTATTTATTTTTAAAATTAAATAAAAGTAACCTTTTTATAATTAACATAATTAACGTTATAATATTATTAAAATTAGCTGGTATTTTCAAGCACTATAAGCTCTGTAATAGTTACCTTGTATTAATCACTTTATAGTAGTTATAATAACTATAAGTTCTATTTAAAAACTATAGCACTTATAATGCACTTATATCTTAACTATAAGTTTTACACTACTTATAATAAGTTTATAAACTTAATAAAGCACAGATAATGCTTTATACTTTTTTAAAAAAATAACTAGTTTATTATAATACTAACTAAGTAAATAGTTTAAGTTTAAGTATATATTAACAAGGCTTAATAAGCATTTAACCTTTATAACGCAAGTGTTAATAACGTTTAACTATATTTAACGTTTTATTATTAAACGTTAACTTATAACTATAATTACAGCGTACTTTAATGTTATATTAGCTTAGTTTAATATTAATACATTCACTTAAGGGTGGTGAATACTAAAGTAGTAAAAGTGCGTAGTATTAGATTAAAAGAGGTCCCAAGATAGGACTAGGGCTCAGAATTAGTCTAAACTAATTCTGTGGCCCTTATCTAATCTAATCTTATCTATCTGTGACCGACCCCCCTTGAGGGTCGTATTAAATATTAATATTTATTATTTAACTTTATAAAAAGTTAAATATAAATATATTTTAATAAGCTAGTTATTTATATATATAAAGGAGTTTTTTTTAGTAATTATTTTAAGTTTTTTTTAAATCAAGTTTTTTAATATATTTCTTAGTATATTTTATACTTTAAAATAGATTTTATTTTATATTTTTAAATAAATTCTTTTATAATTTTATATTGTAATTAACTAATTTATTTACTATTTAATTTAATTTTATATTATAACTATAAACTTATTTTTAATAAGTTATAAGCTTAATATAACTTTTTATTATACTTTTAATTTTTAATATAAAATGTTTATTTTTATATTATAACGTACTTTTTTTATAGTATAAAATATTTTATTTTATATTATAGTATATCTTTTTTATATTATAATACTTATAACTATTATAAACTTTATTTTAAAGCAGTTAAAAAGCTTTTAACTTTTTAAATTAAATTATTAAGCTTTATTAAAATAAATATAATAGTTAATATTAAATAATTAAATTTTAAATGTTTTAAAACTTATAAATACTATAAATTTTATAAATTTAAATTTAATAAAACATATTATATACTAAGTTATTTAAACTATAATAAACGTTATTATAACAGTTATTAAAAAGCTTAAAAACTTAATTAAAGCTTTAAAAACTTTTTAAAAAAATTAAATATTTTAAATTAGTAAAAATTAAATTTACACAATTATTATAGTTTAAAGTTTTTAAATTTATATTAGTTATAAACTTATTAAATATAAAGCACCTTTAATAATTAAAAGTTTTAAACAAGTTTTTAAAAAAACTGTTTAAAAACTTATACAGCTATTATTATATTTTTTATTTAATAGATTTTATTAGTTTTAATAGTTATATATAACAAAAAAATCGAATAAATCGATTTTATAAAAGCTTTTTTAAACAGTAATTTTAAAAGAAAAATCTATATTAAGCTTTTTAAAAGCTTAAAAACTTTATTAAAAGAACTTAAAACTTTTAAAACTAACTATTAAACATAGTTATATACTAGAAGTTTAATAATGCTTTAAAGCATTCTTTTTTTTTTACAGCTTTAAGTAAGCTTTTAAACAGTAGTAAAAAAAGCTAATCTAGCTATTAAAATCTTTAAGCTTTAAGCTTTTAATCAATAACTTTTTAATATATTTTTAAAAGTTTATAAAAATTTATATTATAGCTTACGTAAACGATTATTTATTAATAAACCTTAATAAATAAGTTATTTAAAATTTAAAAACTAAAATTAATACTGTTTATAACATTAAAAATAAAAGCCCTATAAAATAGTTTTTAAAAGTTAAAATTAAGCGAGATAAGTTTAATAAAGTACTATATTTTTAATAGTTTTAATATATTAAACAAATTTTAATTAAACTAAACTTAATAAATATTAAACTTATTAAAAAAGTTTTATAGCTAAAAATTATTAAACTAAAAAACTTTAGTTTATTATTAAAACTTTTAAATACATACTATTATATAATACTAATAAACATTATAATATACTTTATATTAATATACTAGCTTAATATAGTTTATACTTATTAATAAGTAGCTAAATATATATATATTCTTTATAAACAATATTTTATAGTAAATATAAAGCTATTTTAAAACTTTAAAAACATTATAAATTTAGGATTTTATTTTTAAAGCATTATTAAAAATACTATATTTATAATAGCTAATAATAATAACTATATTAAATATTTTATAACCGTTAAATCTACTTAAAACTATATTATTAAAGTTGTTAACTGTATTATAAGCTAAAAAGCTAAATTAGCTAGTATAATTACTTTGTTTACTTTAAAAGCAAAATTTATAATATTTATAAAAACTAAAAAAAAAACTTAATAATTAAAAGGCTTATTCGTTAAAATTAACTACTGTATTTAAAAACTTATACTAGTATATAATAATAATATAAAAGCTATAGCTATAGTTAAAAACTTTAAAAACTACTAATATATTAATAAAATTTTAACTTATTAAAAAAGCTTATAAAGCTTTATAAATAAATATATACTATATTTTTACTTAAAAGGTATTTATTAATAACTTAACTAAAGCTTTTATAGTTATTAAACAAACCGCTTTTTAATAAATATTAAGTTTAAAAAGCTTATAATTTATAATACTTTTATTAAAAAAGTACATTAAAATTAGCTAGTATTTTTAAGCACTATAAACTTTATAATAATTACTTTATAATAACTACTTTATAGTTATTATTTTATAACGGCTACTTTATAGTAGTTATAGTAATTATAAGTTTTATTTAAAAACTATAGTATATATAGTACACTTATTATTTTAATTATAAGCTTTATATTATTTATAGTAGGTTTATAAACTTAATAAAACACGAATAATGCTTTATACTTTTTAAAAAAAATAGCTAGTTTATTATAATACTAGTTAAATAAATAGTTTAGGTTTAAACGTACATTAATAAAACCTAGCAAGCATTTAACGTTTTATTATTAAACGTTAACTTATAATTAAAGTTATAACGTATTTTAACGTTATACTAGCTTAGCTTAGCACTTGTATTCACTATTAAACCCTATATAAAGTTTTATATAAATACGTTTTAATAAACTAGCTATTTATATACATAAAGAAGTTTTTTTTTTAATATTTGCTTTAAGTTTTCTTTTAAATTAAGTTTTTTAATACACTCCCTAGTATACCCTACACTCTAGGGTAGATTTCACCCTATACCTCCGGGTAAATTCTTTTATAGTTTTTCGTTTTAACTTGTTAAAATAAAGGGGTCACATAAAATAGAGCATTAAAAGTGCATGTAGTAATAGCTCCACACCTAGGGGCCCACTATATAAAATTTATAGTGTACACTTTAAAAATAAAGCAACACTTACATAATATAATAATAACACCTATTTAAATAAACGTTTAATACTAGCTCGCTTATTTCTAATAATTGAAAGTCGTATATATAGAATACCTACTAATTTATAAAACGAAATAAGTAATATTATTAAAAGAATAACTACTTAAATAACGAATAAAATAACTTTTATTAAAGTAGAAAACTTTAATTAATAAAATTACGACTTTAAAATAAAAACTAAAGCTCTAGATTTATAAGAATACATAAAACCTACTAATAAAAAAAACTAGCTAATAAAACTAAAAAAACCTAAATTTAACGATTATCTTAAGAAAAATACTACTAACGCAGTAACTATATCTGCAAACTTTATAGTAGATAATAAAGCATATTACGAGATAAACTAGAACTTATATACTTAATAAAATAAAAAATATAAAAATTATTAAAAGAACGTTAAAAAGTTAATTATTTAAATATAAAAAATTATTACTATATAATACTATAAAACTTTTTTAAACTTAAATTAAAAGATTTATAAGTAATATAAAAATATCTATAAAATTAAAAAGATTATATAACTTAGTTTTAAACAAAATATTAAAAAAGAATATAAAGCTATTATAGCTAAATTTTTAATTAAAGTTTTTAAAAACTTAAAAGCTTAAATTATTAAATAAAAAGCAGTAATTGTTTAAAACATTAAAAAAAGCTTTATAAAACTAAAAGTTTCTAATAACTTAATTTTAGATCTAAAAATTACTTTTAAAAAAGCTATCTTTAAATAAACTATAAGCTTTAAAATATATAATAATAATAAAATTTAAACAAGTATTATATTATATATTAATATAATAATTTAATTTTAAATTTATACTATAACTTAATTAAAGTTATAAAAAAATAAAAAACGTTATAAAAAACGTTTTTTACATATAAAATTAACAAATAAGTTAATAATACTAATAAAAATACTTATAATACTAGTAAATAATTAGAATATAATATTAACTACTAATAAAATTATAAAAGCTGTAATAAAAGCAGTAAATTAAAAAAAACCTAAAAATTTTTATTTAAACAACTTTATACTAATATAAAAGTATATAAAACATATTAAAAGTATTATTTACTTTTAAAATATTAGTACGTTTTATTTTATAAAGTATTAAAAAATTAGTAACTATAATTTTTACTACTTTAAATTATTTAATAAACAATTAAAAAAAACTTTAAATTAACAAAAAAAATTACTTACTATAATAATAAAAAATAAGCTACTGTTTTAACTATAAAAAAATAACTTATAAGTAAAGTTATTAAAAGCTTTTTTATAGCTTAAAAAGCTATATTAAAAACTATAAAAAAAGATTATTCTTTTAAAAACTTAATAATTTTTAATTTAAAAAGAACTTTATATATTTTTAATAAAATTATTAGATTTTATAACTTCTAAAAAGCTATACTAAAAAATATAGTAATAGCTAAAGATTTAGTTATTTTTATTCGCAGCTATAAAAAAATCGATATTAAAGTCTAAAGATTTAAAAGCTTTAAAATTATGCAGTTTTATAATATAGCGTACTATAAAAGCTTTTTTATAAATATTATTTCGTTAAAAACGTTTTAAAAATATAAATATTAATAAAATATAAAACTAACGCTTTTAATACTTTATAAAAAGCAAAATAACCAGATTATTTACTGCTTATAAAAACGTTTTAATTAGTTTATTTTTAAATACTTTTTTATTTTGTTAATTGTTAAACGAATATATCGTTATACATAGGTTATGTAAGAAAGGTAAGACCGTAATGTTGTTTATGTAATGAATGTATTGAACTTGTTGTTATTGTTGAAGTTTTTGTTTATCTAGAAATCAAGAAACAAGACTTTTATATATACACAATCTCCCTTAATTCCATATATTTCCAATATATTCCATCGTATTAATAAGCATTTATAAGCATTAATAATATATGCTTATAAATTAAACGAGTGAAGTCGAGTGGCGTAGAATATTCGAAAATATTCTACGGAATTCTATGGAATTCCATAGAATTCCATGATATTCTATGACATTCTATAAGTGAATATCGGGTAAATCATAGAATATATGCTTATAATAAAGCATATTTTCAACATATATTTATAAATTTAATATTATTTCAGTTTTTAAGAATATTATCATAAATTTATTTATATAATAATTATATATAAAATAAAACTAAAACATTAAAGTTTTATTATATTTTAATCGTTATTTTCATTATTAGTATAATTTCCTTTTTATTCTTTAGTTTTAATAGCTTTTTTTAATTCTTTTATATTTACAAATTTCCAACTTTTTAATAAAACTAAATATTTAACTGTTCTAAGTAGTAATCGATTTCTTTTTTTTATAATAATATTACTTGTTATAAAAAAAACTCTTTCTATAAAAGCTGAAGTAGTTAAAATAACTAAATATTAACAAGCTAAAATATTTAAAACTTTATATTTTAAACTATAGATTTTCTAATACTTTAATAGATATATTTATAATTAAATTAGTAAGTATTTTATTATTATTTATATAAACAATAACTTTTTATAAAATTAAATCTTTGTTTAAATAAACAGTAAGTTTATTTATATTAGCAGGTTTATTATTAATAAAGAATTTATTCTTTAAATTAGAATTTTCAAAAAACTTATTTAAAACGTTATATATATCTTCGTTATTATTAGGATTTTATAATAAACAATTCTTAAAACTATATATAATTAATATTATTATTTTTAAAATTAGTTTATAATATACATACTTATTATATTCTTTTTTTAATAAATCTTTAATATTATTTAAAATACTATTATAATAATATAATAATCTATTTCGTTTAAAATAATTTAATTTAAAACATAAGTTTAAAACTATACTTAAAATATAAAGTTTATATTTATTTAATACTTATAAAGATAGTCTTTATAAGAAATATGTTTTAAGCTTTTTAATACTAAAATTAATTGATTTAATAAAGTCGGTATAATATCGTTTCTATAAAATATTAATATTAATATTAAAATTAAAATTAAAATTAAATTCTTTTTTAAATATAACTTACATAAAACTTATTTTCGTCGATTTTATCTTCGAAATCAATAATTAAATCGTTTAGTTTCTTATATATTTAATAGATATATAATAAAGATTTATTTAAAATTGTATATATTTTGCTTTATAATATAATAGTAAGTTTAATAAATTCTTTAAAAATTCGGTTTAAATTTTTTAAACAATTTCATTCAAATTCTGTTAATAATAAATCGGGTAATCCTTTAAAAGTACTATTTTTTAAAACGTATATAATAAGGGTTTTAAAGTTTAAACAAGTATTAATTTTATTAAAAATAAAGTTTCAACGGGTAGAGTTATTTAATAATTTCATTAAAAGTTTAAATTAAATAAATTATTAAATTACTAACTTAAACTAAGCTTAGTTTTATTTTAACTGTTAAAAATATCTCCTTTTCGTTTATATTTTTAATACCCTTAAAAATAATTTATAATTTTTTAAAATATATTTTATAAATATAATTATCTTACGTAGTTTAACTGTAATATTTATATATATATATTTATATATTAGTATTAATTATATAACAGTATTATCACTTATTATTTAATACTTAGTTTTAAATTCGACTTATATTAACAATAATAGTGTTTTTAAAATAAATAAATAATTCGTTTTTATTTTAAAAGTTAATATATAATTATTTAAAATATCTTTTATAATAATATTTATAACATGAGCTATATAACGTATATTATTATTAAAAAGCTTATTTAACGCTTTATTATAATTTTGTTTAAATTAGTTTATAAATACTGTATTATTAAAAGCATTATTTTAAATAAAACTATTAATTAATTAATAAATAAATATTAAATTAATCTACCTAAAAATATTTTTATATTTAAATAACAAATATATATTTATAATATTTATAATAGATTTATATATATATATAACCTAGTATAAAACTCGTTAAGTGTTTTAAACCCTATAAATATTATTATTATTATTAAATTTAAAAGGTTTAAATTTAAATTAACTTACTAATTAATTTATATTATATTTTAAAACTATTATCGATAAAAACGATAATAATAGCTAAATAAGCTGTTTAATCTTTTAGAGTTTAAATATTTAAAAAAAAAAAAAAAAAAAAAAAAAAAGTGCCGTTATTATTAGTATAAGATTTTAAAATAATATTAAAATCATTAACTGTATTTTTATATGTTTTATTTATTATTATTTTTATTTTATACCACTTTGTAACTAGTATTAAACTAATTTTAATATTAGTATTAAAAATTAAAAAATATATAAATAATATACCGGTTATAATAACTTAATAAGTCTTTAAATAATAGCGAGTTTAATACGTTAAAAACAATGTTATTATTAACAATAAAATTTAAAACTTTATTATATACTTTATTTTCGTTAAAATCTTAAATTATATTATTTCTAAGTTGTTTTCGATTATTACTTAAACTAAAAACGATATAAATAAAGTTCTGGTTTTAGTTTCTATATTATAATTAATATTAAAACTAACTTTATTAACGAATCTTTTTAGTTTTTCTATTATAAGCAATAATAAAGTGTTTAGCTTAATAATAACGGCTTAAATTTAAAGCTTAAAAGCTTTTAACTTTATTAATTTGTTTATATTTACAACTATTAAATATATTTATAATAAAATATAAATAAAGTTATTTAAATAATATATAGTTTTATATAGTACATGCTATTTTTATTTCTTAATCTTTAAATAAATTAATGGGTAATAAAGTCTTTTTAAATAGTTTTTTTTTCGAATATATAAATTCCGGATTTTTCATGCGATTTTAAAGTAAAACTTTGTTTATTAAACTTTGAACTTTAATATTTATTACTATTAATCGAGTCTGAAGTATTTAACGTAATAGAAATAAAAAACGAATTATTTAAAATTAAAGAATCTATAATAATAGTGAAATATAATATAATATAATATAATATAATATAATATAATATAATATAATATAATATAATATAATATAATATAATATAATATAGTATAATATAATATAATATAAAATTATATAATATATTAATTAAAGAATATTTATCTTTTAATTATAGTAAAATATAATAGTTTATTTTTATTTATTAGTATAATATAATTTATTTTAACAAATAAATATTAATTTTATTAAACTTTAAACAGAATATATTTTAAACAGTTAACCTTTATAATATAATAGTATTAAAAGTATTAAAAGTATTAAAAGTATGTAAAGTATTAAAAGTATTAAAGGTATTAATAATATTAATAATATTTTAAGTATTAGTAATATTAATAATATTAATTACATATTTTATTTGAAAGTTTTTATGAGTTTCTTTATTTTTTCCTGATTTCTCCTGATTTTTTCTGATTTTCTTTTTATTTTTAAACAAAAATCTATTTTTATCTTATTTATACTTTAGTTTTCTTAGTTAGTTTAGTTTAGTTTTAGTTTATAGAAATTTCTTTTTAGTTAGTTTAGTTTTAGTTCAAAATTCTCTTAGTTAGTTTTAGTTTTTATATTAACTAAACTAACTAACTAAATTACCAACCCTGCCTAGAGGGTTTGCAACATATAAAGCTTTAATACGGTCATCCTCTGCCTTACTCCAGTCCAGATAAGCCATCATCTCTTCCTTGGTCCACTCCCTTGTTCCCGTTGAGTCGATATAGCGTGTCCCCATCTGTTTAAAATCAAGACACCATACGAAGCTCGTTTTATCATACCGTGCCGGCAGTCCCATTGCTTTCGGTACTGCTGATTGGTTTTGATACTTCCACGTGGCTGAGCCTTATACAAAGCTTCCCGTGCATCAACGTATCTTTGGTACATAGCCCGTGAGCTATCATACCTAAGAACTGGGCTTGACGGACGTGACGAGCTCGATAGGATAGACGGTGAAGAGGATAATAGTATAACGTTTATACTATCAGAAGCTTTATCAGTAGTCCTAACAACAGGTTTGACGGCAGGTTCCGTAGTAACATCAGTGGCAGCTTGGGCAGCGGCTTTAACAGCTGCTATATTAGCAGCCGCTTTTGTAACTGCAAGAGTAGCTATAGCAGCTATATCTATGCCACTAGCAGCTCTATCAGCAGCAGTAATTGTATCAGCTGTTGCTAGCAATTCTACATGACGCAACGGACATGCTTTCGAAGCCATTGTATAGCCAGATACATGGCAGCGGCCACACGTAGGTAAGGCCCGCGGTCCTGCTGCTGCTGTTTCAACTGCCTCGAAGCTTCTAGGCTCTCTTTGTGTACTTGACCGTGGGATCTTCGAATTGGCAGTGATGGGATCAATACGTTGACGAGGCTCTAATAACATTGGGGGTGCTCCATCGCGTTTTAAATGCCAATGATGGGCATGAAAATGCTCGATTTGTAATGGCTGGCTATTCTCCAACAAGATCTGAAGTGCATGGGCACACGGAAGCCCTTGGTTTCGAGTAAAAGAGCCTGAACAATCTGGTGAAAGGGGAGGGTCCTTTTTCGCTAATAGCTTTCGTTGAGCGTCGACTTTCCGGAGAGCCTCATGCGATACCCAGCCGCGTACGATACTGTACAAGAACCCATTAAGGTCGATAGGTGTTCGTACTTGTTGTTGGGCTTGGTTTGATTCCAAATCAGCAAGCTGATTAAATAAAGCGTGCTTTATAGCCCTCCATGCCTCGAAAAGATCTAATGTTGATCTTTTCAAATGGGTTTTGAGCAGCCCATGAATACCTTCAACGCGTGAAGTGACCGCATTATCAAAATGAAGGTTTCGATCAACCCAGGCTTTAACAAGCTTCTCTTTATAAGTGGCCAACCACGTATTCTTGACGTACGTAACCTCATCGCCGAGGTCGGAAAGGTATTGCCTTTCAAACTCTTGTATCCGTTGATCGAATACCACCTCATTAGGTGAGTTGATAATAGAATGCCATGATTGATAGAACTCATTCCAGATCTTTGCCCCTTTATTTTGGCGCATAATAGTAGGCTGACAGTGTTAAAGGACTGCTTTATTAGCATGCCAAAGGCATAACAACGAGGGCGATAATGGGAAACAAGTAGTAACGGTATTAATACATGCTAAACAGCAGTCTGTAAGAATAACAGATAGATACCGAGTCTTGCATAGCTCATATAAAGACTTTAGCTAGGTTAACGCCCAAGAATAGTCCTTTTCTATCTCCCCACTAAGGAACGCGAAACCAATACAGGCAAGCATCGACTCCAATCATATCGAGAAGAGGCATCCCGTACCTATTCGTCTTATAAGTGCAGTCTAATATTAAAACATCTGGGTATGCCTAAAGGTACGTCAGTAAATCCGGGTGGGCAAATAAAACAGCCGTAACCCAGCCAGCCGGATCATATTGTACCCGGTTCCAGAAACCTTCGGTATCTAATTAGTTAGCAAAGGCTTATACAGTGCTTTAGCCTTCACAGACCTCTCATCTAGCGTCTACGATCCTGTTGTAAACATCTTGCTGGGTTGCTATTGTATTCTAGCTTTAACGTATGTACGTTCTAATCTCTTTCGAGGCGATCCCGGCATCGGAAAGCTTCGCAATAGTAGTCTTTTCTTCTGTAGATAACTCCCGAAGTACTGAATAAGCTGTTAGGCGTAAGCTTGGCTCATGGTTATGAGAAGCAAACCGTTAATCAGGCCGATGTTTTAAAGCCCAACAGGTTTTATCAAAAGACTCTTTAGCCAATACAGAAATAAACAGCCAGTTCTTCGGGCAGTTATATTTCGTTACCGTTCCTTCGATGTATCAGAGGCTCAGCCACCACGATCGCATAAATATGTAATCGTTAATCTACCGGTCTTTTCTTTTGTTTACCTTCCAACAATAAACACGTAGCCTCTAGGAGATGCCCACGTATTTATCGCTTTAAATAAAGCATCTCGCGAATCAAATTCGTTTTCAGGCGGCAAACAGTCGGAAGGGAACGGAGCCATAGCGTTAATTGAAGGGTAACAATACTAAAGCAATACAGTAAATAATGAATAAGTCATGGCGCGACCAAATACGCGTCCATGGATCACGTGACTTATTTGCACGGGTACCCGTGCGTGTATTAGGCGCCGCTGGAGACGGACACTGTTAGACTATTGTTAATAAGACTTAGAAGACAATCGGTCACGGAGGAAAATGAGCCCACCCTTAAAAAAAGTATCTTGAGGAGGATTCGTTGGCCACTCGGCGACCACAAGGTCCAACTAAGAAACTTATCTCCTCGCCATGTTACCCTACCTCACAAAACCAAGAGCCTGCATGTGCAGGTGCTTCAAAGTTATTGGACCGGTTATATAGGCAGGACCTTGCCCCTCCTATCTCCTCCACTACATGCTTGGTCTGTCACCGATGAGGAAGGCATTTGCTTACCGAGAACCCGGTAGCAGAGGAAGAGATGAGCTCTTCCCGCCGGCTAAATCCAACTAGGGGAGGCTCCGCTCAGTGTGGGGGCGCTAGAACGATCTGCAACTCACCGGAAGCCAAAGATAGCTCGACAACACGTGACATAATTCATGGAAACTGGGTTGGTGTCACCCTGTATGTACAGTACAGTACCACCTTACCTGGCTAGCGCTGCACGCTTAGTCCCTCCGACTTTCTTGCTAACCGACGGGATGGCGTTGGCAAGCCTCCCGAATCATGGGGTATTCCACCGTCGGCGTGCCCTGATTTCTGCGTGCTAGCTCGCGGTGGATTCGGGATATCTGAGCACTGCTAGCCCCCGTACCTTACCGATTTGGTCTCAAAACAACGGAGGTTGTCGGTGCCAGATCGTGACAAAAACGGAAATGAGGGCGAGAGCAACCTTTTGGTGTAAGTCAGACAAGGCCAGACGGCCAGCGACACGTCCGGACGTACGGTCACGACGTGTATAAGAATGACGTCTCCCTATCGCAGTTTCACTGTGACTGAGAACTATCGACATTGAAGCCATCGCATCCGCACAAGCCTTCATCGCTCAACCCCGTATTCTGAGGGCATATTGTCATCAAAATGCCGTCCTTGTCCTCGCTCCTCGTCGGCATGCTGAGCGCCGCCTCAGCCGTCGTCGCCTTCCCGTTCAACGCGACCGAGCTCTTCGGCCGCGAGCTGGACGCGCGCCAGACCATCAGCAACACCCAGGCCGGAACCAACAACGGCTACTACTACTCCTTCTGGAACGCCGGCGGCGGCAGCGTGCAGTACCAGAACCTCGCCCAGGGCGAGTACAAGGTGGTCTGGCAGAACTGCAACAACTTCGTCGCAGGCAAGGGGTGGAACCCCGGCAGCGCGCGGACCATCAACTTCGGCGGCTACTACGGCCCCTCAGGCAACTCGTACCTCTCGCTCTACGGGTGGACCCAGAACCCGTTGGTCGAGTACTACATCGTTGAGGACTTCGGCACCTACGACCCCTCCACCGGCACCCAGTTTGTCGGCACCGTGTACTCGGACGGCTCCAACTACAACATCTACCGGACCACCCGGTATAATGCCCCCTCCATCGAGGGCACGTCCACCTTTGCGCAGTACTGGTCCGTCCGCCAGTCCAAGCGTTCCTCCGGCACCGTCACCTCCGCCAACCACTTCAATGCCTGGGCGTCCCACGGCATGAACCTGGGCAAGCATAACTACATGATCATGGCCACCGAGGGCTACGGGAGCAGTGGAACGGCTGACATTTACGTCGGTTGAGCTCGGCAGAGACACAAGGAACGAGACCGGGAGAAAGTCTAGCGTGTTATGGAAAAGGACTGCCATTTCGAGAGCCCACTTCAGTGGGTTCTGCCTGCAGCGCAGTGGTTGGATCTCTCAGAGGGATGGAAATTTGGCGGATGGTGACCGAGCTAGACCAATAGGCATTAGCATACTTCCAGACCTTAACCTGTACGCAGATTGTTACCAACGCCTTAACAACTTGAACCGCTTCCTCGTGCCATGATCTCCACTTTTATACTGTTTTGAATAGTAGTTCTGGTAATCAACCTAGGTGAAGGGCACGACTGGGTCGACCATGCTGAAGTCGAGCCGGCGGAAGAGCTGTCACGTATAGTTTATGTGGGATGTCCATCATCCCCCGCCTAGGATGTTTTTCCCTGGGGGCGGAAACGCGAAGCCTGCGATGGAGATCAAGCCGATTAATGGCTTGTAAGCCCCATTGCGGAGTGAAAACAAACGGTTTGGTTGTGGATGGTGCGGGTGACGATGGAGCCATAGCAGTTGGCGATGAGGATGGTTGTGTTGCCTGCGTTTAAGGAGCGGAGGAGGTGGGATTGGAGGGGGGCGACGTCGCCGTAAAGGATTGAGGTGGGAGAGACGTTGATGTTGTTGCAGATGATGGGAGGGGTGAGGAAGACCGTGAGTCGCGCCGCCTCAATTTGCCTCCCCGGCGTTGCCGTAGGTCTTTGGGGTGTACTATACCTTCTGCTCCAGGCATTAAGGTCCGGTAATAACATGGGACCTACGCAGCGGGCACTGAGAAGTCGCAGCCGTATATCAACGATAAAGCTGTAGTCGATCTAGCCGTCTGTATCGGAAACACGTATGAGGCTTTGCAGCCCTAACCTAACATGTTTGCTCCACCAATATCTTTAATCAGGAAGTGTGTTTGAAGCGAGAACCACCATGCAGCCTTTGTAGCCTTAGGTAGTCAATAGCCGGCGATGTAAGCACTAGCGACGCGAGAGCCTCCAGCGCCAATCTTACATCAACACGGTACCTGTCGGCGATGGGAATGTCCTGGACGGTATGTGAGCAGTTCTAGCAGTATATAGAGGCGTTAGAGACCTGTACCTTCATCTCGAAATGGCGGTTGAAGTAACAAAATGAAGTTAGGAATCAAAAAGGAGATAGAATGAAACCTCCTTCGTACCGAGCGAAACAGGGCGGGCTAGAGGTCTCAAGCCATCGTCGCCCCAGCAAGTCTGGGGAATTGCGGGGGAACAGGGAAGCAATTCCATCTCACCAGTCAGAAATGCGAGAGAACTTTTTGACATTTCGATTTATTAGCGCACTTCCCTGGCTTTCAAAAACTACCCCGCCGCATCCCCACTCGAAAGCAGAGTGCCCATCGATTACGATATAGGGTTTAGCTTCGTCTACGAATACGAAACATCGTCTACGAAAATGTGCCCTCATCAACATGCATGCCCAGATAGCCACATTGAGATCAGGCTTACTATAGTTGGCCTGATGCGCGCGGTAGACAGGGGGGACACTCCCAAGCCCGCGCAGGTAGTCTCCATTGCTGCCCAGCACGATAACAAGGGTAATCACCCACGCCAATCATCTATTTAGAAAATGCCGACTGAGCCGGACAGCTGAACTTGGATGGAAATTCGTGAACTTGTATGTTATTTCTAACAAATATATACATTCTATCATTCAAGCCATTTATCCTTATTATACAGTGTTGAATATTCTGTACCCCAACGTCCTTCGTATTAAGCAAAGCGTCCGCGCAAAAGCAGGACTCAGCTGCGTCCCGAACCAACCCGCCACCTCTTCTATAACGCTACGAGAGCTTGAGTTGTGTCCAGGGCTTCCAACGCAAAGCCGAGAAATGTCCGTCACATTCGTCGAGCTCGCATCATTTAAGTACTCAGACTCTACACACAGATCAAGAGCCCACGACCTACCAGTAGAAGAGAATAGGAACGCCGAAGGTAGTCGAGCCGTGCCCGACACTGATCCGAACCGTCGCCTATTTCTGGCCATCAAGAACCATGATGTTGAACTCGTGAAAAACCTTGTCGAGAACGGGGCCTCCGTTGATGCCACCGATGGAGATTTTAAAGAAACACCTTTACACCGTGCCGCAATGAACGCTGACGTCAATATTGTTCGATACTTACTGGACGCAGGGGTGCCTGTTGATGCAAGATCTGCGCCAGAAGATAAGACTCCTTTAATCTGTGCTTTGTGCAGTTGCTTAACATCTGACGAGGACGCAACGTCTGAAAACTCGGAAGGCCCCAACGATATTGCTCCCCTTGAAGAGAGAGCACCAAAGCCCTACGCCGAGATCGTTAAAATCCTAGTGGAAGCCGGAGCCTCTGTGTACGCTACGAGTCGGTATGACTCAGTTTTAACCTGCGCCGCTCGTCAGAAAAATCTCGATATAGTTCGTTGCGTAGTCGAACACTCTCGCGATAAGAGCTTTGTGAATACTTTTTACGAATGGGTCCGACCCGACGCCTCGGCCCTAGCGGCCGCCGTCGGTGCGGGTAACTTAGATATCGTACGCTACCTTGTCGAAGCTGGTGCTGATCCGCTCCTCCGTCTTGACAACAACAGATACTGTACCTGTACATTTGCGATCCATAAGGCCTTTCAAAGAAAACCCAACGAGCTCCATCCTTAGGATAGTTCAATATCTTATCAGCGTAGGCCAGCGCTAATTGAACATAAGGGGAACGACGCAAAACACATGTCTCCATTTAGCGGCCCAGTTCGATCATGCTGAATGTGCTGACTGGCTCCTATCCTAAAACGCTGATTGCGCAGCTAAAAACGCCGACTGGCGGACACCTTGGGAAGTAGCATACAGGAGCTCAAGCTGCGCTGTAATGAGCGTATTTCTAAGGAAAGAGCTAGAAACTTATGACTGTCCCAATTGGTCCAGTTCTGGGCACACATGGGTCGTGTCCGGCAAGGCGTCCGATGAGAGTTCGTTCAATGTAGGCGGCGGTGTAAGCTTACAGTTGTTACCTTCAGACAAACACTAATCGGCTAACCATGTCTACAGAAACTGATATATGTTAGGAATTTTCATATAACTTGTTTGTCACTTGCTGACACAATAACAGGGTATCTTGAGCTTGCAAAAGGATTTACGTTTCCCCGACATGTCAGCTGGAAGTTTCTCGACTCTGTTAAGGAAAACCCACAGCGGCTTTGCTGAGCACGGCAAGTTGGATAGTCCTCTTTGTGTAAGAGAACCCGTGGCAGTATTCAAAACTCTAAAGGATGACTCACGCACGCCACTTATATGTTTAACTATGAGTTGGATATCGATCAAAACTTTAATCTGAAACTAACAATTTTAAGATTCCTGTTTTATTTTCTGCCGTATTTGCGTCCCTAGATTATCACTGGCGTTATAGTCTGAAAAATAAGGAAAAAAGGAAATATTGCTATACTTATAACTTTAAAACTCTTAGCGTAGATATCGAGGTAATTCTTGATAAGTACTGCAATCCGGCCTTAAGTGTGAACGTTTTACGGCAACGTAATAAAATCAGACCCTTATTTACTATTAATCCAAACCACTTAAAAAGCTAGGCCTAAGCAGTGTTTTCACTTTTAATTCCATTAAGTTAATAACAGTATTATAACTTTAATGCTAGAAGATTAGGTTGTTTATAGTTTTAAATAACACAATTAAAATTTATCAAGAATTTTTTTAGTTTAGTATTACATTAAAAATTTAACCTTAATAAATATTTAGTTAAATACTATTATATATAATAGATTTTTTTAACTAATTAAGTAACCTTAACTTTTTAAAATTTATATTTAGCGTTTTATTAAAGTTTATATTAATCATCACGAAAAACGTGAATAACTATACATGTTTAACTAAATTTAACAATATTAACGTTAAAAAAAAGCGATTTTTTTATAAAATAAACAACGTTTAAAAAAAAAGTTTAAAAAAAGTTTATTTATAAAACATAGCTTTAATTTTAACTTAATAAAAAAAATGGGCGATTTAAACTTAATTTTAAAATTAAAAAAAAAAAAAAAAAAAAAAAAGCTAATATCTAGCATAAAATTACTAAACTATAAGTATAATTCTTAAAATTTAAAAAATGTTTTAAAAAACTTAATAAAAACGCTATATATATTAAAAAGCATATTTTTATACAACTAAATCTTAAGCAAAAACACGCTGTTATACAGAAAACATACATAACAACAGTTATAAGCGCGGTAATTATGGGGTTTACTGTTATTACCATTATTTTTGCGCCACTTTCTTTTCTTACGAGCCTTTTCGCATTACTGATTAACCGATTACAACAGAACAAAGAGAGAAAATATTCCACAAATTATATTAGGAAATAGATGGGTACGTGGCATTATGAAGATTCAGAGTTAGCAACACGAGACGTACTAATTTCCCAATCTAGCCACGGTAGAACTTGCTTCCCTAGCTGTTACCGCTGCAGCGATATGGCTAGCATGTGAATACTTCCTCAAACTTCGCCTTGTCCGACATATACAAACCGTGATATCGAAGCAGTCGTTACTGAACCTGCTTGGCCACCTACAGCGTCGGACCCCTGAACCCACATAGCGCCACGACGCCCCACTAATTCAAAGAGCAGACGGAAGGCTATGAAGCAAGAAAATGACTCGAAGGGGATCCGTGTTTTCGCCAACCTAGCAGGAGAGGGGCGGTTTTTGAAGTTCAGGAGACAGCAGAACCACAACCCAGATGTAGAAAATGGTGAATAATCGTTATGAAGCCTGCGCATGAACTCCCGTTCATCCAGGTCACTTTCCACTCGATCATCGCAGCATCCGGGAAATTTTGGTATAGTAGGGAGGAAGATATGTTACATACCTTGAATTAGGTATGTTCAGGTGGTTTTGCAAGCCTGGAGAGCTCACCGCAAACCACGTCTTCCCACAGCACACTTTTAAAGCCGCGTACAACCGGCGTTTCGTCTCTCAGTTCCCATGAGCAGTCTTTGCCAGACCATCCAGATGTGGGTTTCATTAATCGGTTTGAATATTTGATAGTGCGCATAACGCGTTTTGTCCGTGGAACTAGCTCGCATTAAATCAATCAAAAGAGAGGCCTTGGGCTTTCCGACAAACATAAGAAAACAAATATCCTATCTATAACGGTAAAGTAGATTATAGCACGTTAAAAATTAGCTATAATATAAGTATCACGCTTTATAAAGACTATAAAAAGAGTTATTATAATCTAAAAACATATAATAATTAAGCGAGCATAAAAACTAGTAAAAAAAACTTAAACTTAAAGAAATAAATTATTAAAAATATTAGCATTAAGATCGCTAGTAGTTATTATATATATTTTTCTTTGTTTTTTTTAATTAATCGATATATTTTTTTGTTAGAGTTATAAGCCCAGTTCGTTTTTTAAACTAGTACTTTTTAATAGTTATAATAATCTCTAGAGTTATTTATTTTTAAATTTTATTCTTTTAATTTTTAAGCTTATATTTTTAATGTAATTATTAAACGATTATTATTATTTAAGCTTTAAAGATTATTATAGCTTTAAATATTTTTTATATGTTTTTATCGCTAAAAATATAACTTTAAAGATAATATATAACTAAAATAAATAGTATTACGGTTTAAAATTATATATATAACTTTAAAAAATATAATATTTAATCGATTTTAATAATATAAGCGTTTTTTATATACTTAGTAAAATTTTTTAAGTTTTTTTAAAAGATTTAACTAAATTAGCTATTTTAAACGAACAAAAAATAAAGAATAAAAAAAATACACTTTATAGCTTAATAAACTAAACGATTTTTTAAAAAAAGTTTTTTTTATTATATTTATTTTTAAGCTAAACAAGTTTAAAATTAAAAAGTAATTAAAAAAAAAACATTAAAAACTTTTTAATAATTTTTATAATTTAAACAGTAAGCTTAAATTATTAGATAGTAATTTTTAATTATATACATTAAATAATGAACTTTTCGCGCTTAAAAATAGTTATTATAAACTTTATTTATAAAAATATTATTAACTTATAAGTATTAATTAAAGTTTTATAAAGCTTTTTAGTTTTTATTAAGTTAATTATAAAAACTACGATATAAAAAAAGTACTAAATAATATTTGCTTATATAAAAAGTTAACTATAAAACTTAATATATAATATATAAACTACTATAAGTTATTTTTAAAAGCTTAAGTTTTAGATTTTTTAAAGATTTAAAAAAACGCTTATTATAAAGAACTTTTTTAAAGTAGTATAAACTAAGTTAGCTTTTAATTAAGCTAAAAACAAGCTTACTATTTTAATTAAAAATAAATATTTAAAAAAACTTTTAATTACTATAAAATAATATAATTAAATTTTTAAAGCAATAATTTATAAAAACGAGCTATATAGTAAAAAAACAATATAAAGATTTTTATTACTTTTAACTTTTTAATAAAAACCCAGTTTTAATAATAAGATAAACTATTACGTAGATTTTTAAAAAGTTTTAAACTAGATTAAAAAAAAACAGAAAAGTTAAAGTTACTAATATTTCTATAAAAAAAATAAAGCAAAGATATAATTAAATTTCTCATACGTGTATTTTTTATAGTTTATAATTACTAAAAAAACAAAACGTACGTTTTAACTTATACTTAATAAAAAAGTTAAAACTATTTAAATTAAAATAAAGCACATGCATTATAAAAACTTGCATAAAAAATCGTAAATAAAAAATAAAACATTTTAACATAAACTTTAAAAGCTTTAAAAAATAATAATTACTAATAGTAATAGCTTGATTTAAACATGATATTTATTATAATTAACTTAATTATTTTTAAAAAAAAGCGCAAATATTTTAAAAATGTTTTTAACATTTAAATTTAGCTAGTATATACTTTTTAATAGTACGTTAATTAATAATTATAACGTTTTATACGTTATTAACTTAAAAGCTTTATTAAAACTAAATTTATTTGTTTTATTAAAAGATAAAAAGTAGTGCACGTAAAAACTACTTAATTTTCAATTTTTTTAAAAAAAATAAAAAAAATAAAAGGGTTTTTTAACCTTTAATAAAAACAACATTTTAAATATAATACTAGAAAACATAGCTTTAATTAAAAGGGTTTATATAAAAATATAATAATTAACTTACTAATTATTATAGTATAACGTTAACGTTAACGTTAAAAAAGCTAATATTTTTTATATAATAAAAAAGATTAGTTTATTTAACACTGTTTTTTTTAAAGTTACGGTATAAGTTTTAATATTAAAACTAGCTAATAATTAGCGCTTAAACCGTTTATTAGTTATATAAACATATATAAAAACTATTTAATTAATAAATAAGTTAAAAATATAAAAAAAGGTAGAAAAATTAAATAAAAGCTAAAGTTATAAAATAAACAGCTATAAACAAGTAGTTTTAAAAACTGCTTATGCTTATTTTAATTTTAACTTGTTAATGTTTGTTTAATTTTTAAAAATATAAACTTTTATTTAATAGTTTTAGTTTTAAATTAACAATTACTATATAAAGTAAACTAGTAAAATTTTAAATAATACGTTATTTATATTTAATAAATAAGCCGTTTTTACTTTAAGCTATATTTTAACTTATAAAGTTTTAAATTAAAAAAACGCGATAATTTTATAATTATAAACAGTTCGTAAAAATTTTAAAAAGTTTATTTCAAAGGTTAAATTAAAAAAAGAGAGTAATATTATAAGTTAATATAAAACCTAACCTTTAATTATAACTAGGTTTATATAGCCATTAAAACTATAGTTAACTTAGCTACTATTATATATATAACCCTACTTAAAAACGGTTTTTTTACAGTTTTTTTTTTTATTCCTTACTTAGTTTATAGACTTTATATAGCCACTTACTACAGCTTTATACTATATTGCCTATTATATTTACTACTTATTTAATTAATTACTTATTTAATTTTAAAACTATTAAAAATATTAACTTCGTTTTTTAAAATAAACAATCGCGACTAATAAAAATTAACTTATTTAAAGCTTTATTATAAGTTATAATTATATTAAAAATTATTAATTAAAACTATTAATAATTTTCTAACTTTTTAATTATTAACTATAAAACTAAATAAACAAGTTTTATACTTAACTTTAATATATTTAAATATATTAATTTTAAACCACTTTAATTAAAATAATACTTAATTAATAAATAAACCTTTAATATTTTAAACCGTTTAAACTAATAAAAATATTAATAAAAATTTCAACTTTTTTATAAAAATAGTTTAAATACTTGTAATTTTTACTGTTTTTTTTGTTAATATTTATAGTACTTTTTTTATAGCTTAAATTATTTTATAAACTTATTAACTAAAATAAGTAAAATTTTAATTAAAACATTTTTTAAATAATAATACTTTTAAATTATTTTATTTAATTATTTTTAAAAATAAATTAAATATAAAACTTTTTAATTGTTACTTATAACTAGTTTTATAACTTTTAAATTTAACCTTTTTTATAAATAATCGTCCGTTAATAATAAAGTTTTTACTATTTTATTTAATTAATATATTATTACGTTTTAAAAAGCTTTATACTATTATTTTATAATTTAATAATTAATAATTTTATTAACGTTTAATAGTTTAATTTAAAGTATTTACTGTTAAAATTAAAGTTTATATTTTAAAATTAAATAAACCTTATTTAAAAAAACCAATTAATTTAACGAAAAAACATTTATAATATAAAATATAGTAGTAGTAGTTTTCTTAGTTATAGTTTTTTTTAAACTTAGTTATTAAAAAAAAGAGCTAGAAATTAAAAACTTTGCTGAGGTATATAAACTTAGCGATTGTAACAGTAGCGATTTAAACAATATATTAATTAGTACAAACATATTTAAAAAAAAAACATTTAAGTTAGCTTAAGGCCTATATAAAATACTGTTTTACAACTTAATAAAAAACTTAAATTTTTATATTAAAAGGTATATGTTATAAAATCTGCACATTTATAAAAAAACCGCGAAAAAAAAAGAAATATAAAAATAATCAACCTAACCTTTAAACGCTAATCACATGATTAGATTTCCCTACCTTAAATTAATACTAGTTTAACTTAATACTTATATTTACTATTTAACCTTATATAAAGTTTTATACGAATAGGTTTTAATAAACTAGCTATTTATATATATAAAACAGTTTTTTTCTTAGTACTTATTTTAAGTTTTTTTTATATTAAGTTTATTAATACACTTTTAGTATACCTTGTTACGTTTTAATCTACGATAAAAACAAGGCTTTAATAAACGTAGTTAATCTATTCGTGAAAATCTACAGATAAAAAAGAAAGAAAAAAATCTTTATACTAATTATACATAGTAAAGTTTTAAATACTCCAGGAATTAAATAATAGATTACTAGATAAAACTAATTATATAACTAGGTCCTCTAGCCTACTTAACTAGTATATACTATAACTACCTCTCACTAAAAAAATAACTCGTTTTAAAGTAAACGCTTTAAACTAGATTCGAACTAATAAACTTTTAGTTGTTATTTTTTAAACAGTAAAAAATTACCTTCAAGTTTTTATTATTATTATTACACTTTAAGCCCTTTTTTTATTACGTTTTAATAGTAGCTTTTTTATAACAACTTATTAAAGAATTGTTTTATAATAATATTTTATTTATTAGCTCTTTTTTTTCGCAATTTTTTTACTAGCTTTATAATAGCTAGTTTATTATTTTTTTATATAGTTTATTAAATTGATTATTTAATACTATATTTAGTTACTATTATAAACGTTTTAATAGTTTTATTAGTTTTAAGTTAGTTTTATAGAAGTTTTTTAATATAACTATACTATTTTTAAAATTTTCCGTAAAATACTACTTGTTATTAACGTTTTATTTTTTTAATCTATTTTATATTATAGCTTATTATAATATAACTTTAAAGTTTATACATGTTTAATTATAAACTTTCTTTTGCTTTTAAGCTATATTACTTTTTTTCTTAAGTTATTTATTTTTTATTTTAAGAAAATGTTATTAAGATATTTCTATAATTAATGAGTATAATAGTAATTTAATATTTTTTATAATATAAAACCTTTAAGCACGAATATTTTTTACGCTATAATTTTATATTTTTACTAGGGTAAAAAATAGTTTAATTTATTTAAAAATTAATTAATCTGCTAAAATTATCTTTTTTTATAATAAAAATATAGTTTTTTATATTAAAATTAAACTTGTGCTTGTTTTAGTTAGTTTAGTTTATTATTTTTTATTAAGTATACTATAAATATGTTTTAATAGAATTTACATATTTAATAATAGTTTTATATTTATTTTAAGTACTTTTTTTAAAGCTTTTTTTTAATTAGTAGTTTTTTTAGATTTTTATTTATAGTTTTATTTTTTTAATTAAAATAAAATAATATAAAAAAGCTTATTTTTATTTTATAAAAAAATAGTTTTATTAATTTATAAGTTAATATTATTTATACGTAGTTTATTATAAGTATTCGTTTTAATTAATTATTTTAGTAATAGCTAATATAAAGGTATAAATGTTGATTAAAATATTTATTTATAATTTTTACTTGTTTAACTGTTTTATATTATTTTATAAATACTAGTTTTTAATTTATTTTTATTAGTTATAATAGTTTATTTATAAACATTAAAATAAACTAAAGACTTTTGTTTAATATACTTATTATAAGTATTTTTTAAATATAAAATAGTTTTTTATAGTATATTTTAATAGTATTTTCCGCTATAGCTTTTATAGTATATAATATTATTTAATATTTTTTATTTAGTTTATTAATTATAATATAGCGCTAAACGTGTTTTATTTTGAAATACTTTAGTTAACTAGCACTTTAAATAGTTATTAATATAAATATTATAGTTTTTTTTATTTTTAATTATTAGTATTTTTTTGTTAACAGCTTTCACATTTTTTGTTTATTTAAATAAGCTATTAACATACGCTTATAAGCTTTTATAATTAATTTTATACATAAAAAAAAAGGTTTAATACTATAAGTTTTTTTTTATATATAATAAGCTTGTTTTTTACTTTTTAAAAGTTATTTTTATAATTACTTTTTATTTTTTATTAATATATTTTTATAGCTAAATCTGTTTAGTTTTTATATAGGACTTTATTTATTAGCTAAAAACTTTTTAACAACTTTTTATTATTAGTAGTTTTTAGTATAAAAACTTTAATAGTAAGTTTTTTTATTTAAACGGGAATAATATTATTATTTGCAGTTTTAAAAATAGTTATATATTATTATGCTTTTTTTTTTATGTTTTAAAGTTTTTCTGCTTATAAAATAACGTATTTATTAATACGTTTTTAATACAAGGTTAATAAGTAATAAAAAAATTATACTTAATTAATTTTTAAGCTTATTTTATTTATTAAAAGTTTAAGTGTTATTTTATATTAAAGTGTTTAAAAGCTTAATACTTCATGATTATTAAAAAAGGCTTTTTTTATTATTATCTTACTAATTTAAGTTGTTAGTTTAATAAGGCTAGTATTATAGCTAGTATTTTTTATTATATATTTTATAATTAAATTCCGCATTTTATATAGTTTTAGAAAAAAAAGCAATAAAGTGTTATTTTTTATTATATTATTAAAAGTATTAGCTTTTACTTTTATAAATAAGTAATCGTTATAGTATTAAAAAATAAAACTTGTTATTAAAGCTTTGTTTATATGTTAAAAAACTTTTAATAAACTTTTATTTATTTAAAAAAAATGTTTTACTTAATAAAGTTATTTAATAATTAAGTTTTATAGTTATAGTTTTATATAAATTTTTAATAAAAATTATAAAATGTTAAAAATAACTGCATGTTTTTTATAGTAATAAAAGCTTTTTAATTTTTTACTATACTTATTTTTTTAAGGTTTACTTATATATTATTTTTCTTAATAATATATTTTAAAAACTTAGTTTTTATAATATAAAACTTAAATTTTTTAAAGTTCACTTATAATCTTATATTTTATAATCATTATAAGATTTTTTTTATATACTTTTAATATTTATTTAAATTATCGGAATAAATAAGCACGTTATTTACGTACACGTTGTAGAAATCGTTTAAATATTTAAATAAAATATTATTAATATATTTTTAAAACATTATAAATCTATTAGCTAGTTTAAACAATAAAGCTTTATAGTAGTAAAGTTTATATTAAGTTTAAAACGTTATTAAGTTTTTATAACAGTAAAGTGGATTATAGCACGTTATAAATTAACTATAGTATAAATATCACGTTTTATAAAGACTATAAAAAGAGTTATTATATTTTAAAAATATATAATAACTAAATAAGCATAAAAACTAGTATAAAAAACTTAAACTTAAAAAAATAAATTATTAAAAATATTAGCATTAAAATTGCTAGTAACTACTATATATGCTTTTTTCTACTTTTTTAATTAATCGACCTATTTTTCCGTTAAAGTTATAAGCCTAGTTCGCCTTTAAAACTAGTATTTTTTAGTAACTATAACGATTTTTGAAAATGCTAATTTTTAAATCTTATTCTTTTAATTTTTAAGCTTATATTTTAATATGATTATTAAACGATTACTATTATTTAAGCTTTAAAAATTACTATAGCTTTAAATACTTTTTTATATACTTTTATTATTAAAAATATAACTTTAAAAATAATATATAACTAGAATAAATAGTATTACTATTTAAAATTTTACATATAACTTTAAAAAGTATAATATTTAATCGATTTTAATAATATAAACGTTTTTTATATACTTAATAAAAAATTTTAAGCTTTTTTAAAAAATTTAGCTAAACTAACTATTTTAAATAAATAAAAAATAAAGCATAGAAAAAATACGCTTTATAGTTTAATAAACTAGATAATCTTTTAAAAAACATTTTATTTATTATATTTATTATTAAGCTAAGCAAGTTTAAAATTAAAACGTAATTAAATAAAAAAATTAAAAACTTTTTAGTAGTTTTTATAATTTAAACTATAAGCTTAAATTATTATACCGCGATTTTTAATTAAATAAATTAAACAGTTAATTTTTTATATTTAAAAACAGCTACTATAAAATTTATTTATTAAAATATAGTTAACTTATAAGTATTAGTTTAAGTTTTATAAAGCTTTTTAGCTTTTATTAAATTAGTAATAAAAACTACGATTTAAAAAAAGTATTAAGCAGTACTTGCTTAAACTAAAAAGTTAACTATAAAACTAAATATATAATATATAAACTAGTATGAGCTGTTTTTAAAAACTTAAGTTCTAAATTTTTTAAATATTAAAAAAATGCTTGCTATAAAAAACTTTTTTAAAACAGTATAAACTAAACTAGCCTTTAACTAAGCTAAAAATAAGCTTACTGTTTTAATTAAAAATAAGCACTTAAAAAAACTTTTAATTATTATAAAATAGTATAATTAGATTTTTAGAGCAATAATTTATAAAAATAAACTATATAATAAAAAAAACAATATAAAGTTTTTTACTATTTTTAGTTTTTAAATAAAAAAACAATTTTAATAATATAATAAACTACTACGTAAATTTTTAAAAAACTTTAAACTAGATTAAAAAAATTAAAAAAATTAAAATTATTAATATTTTTATAAAAAAAAACAGAATAAATATATAACTAAACTTTTTATATATGTGCTTTATTATAGTTTTTAATTACTAAAAAAAACTAAGCGTACGTTTTAACTTATATTTAATAAAAAAAAAATTAAAACTATTTAAGTTAAAATAAAATACACGCGTTATAAAAACTTATATAAAAAAATCGCAAAAAAAAAATAAAACGTTTTAATATAAACTTTAAAAGTTTTAAAAAGTAATAATAACTAATAGTAATAACTTAATTTAAATATAATATTTATTATAATTAACTTAGTTATTTTAAAAAAAAAAACGTAAATATTTTAAAAATATTTTCAACCTTTAAATTTAACTAGTATATACTTTTTAATAGTATATTAATTAATAATTATAACGTTTTATACGTTATTAATTTAAAAGCTTTATTAAAACTAAGCTTATTCGTTTTAGTAAAAAACGAAAAAGTAGTATATATAAAAACTATTTAATTTTTAATTTTAAAAAGAAATAAAAAGATTATTTAAAAAGTTTTTTTAAGCTTTAATAAGAATAACATTTTAAATATAATGCTAAAAAATATAGCTTTAATTAAAAAGTTCTATATAAATATTATTTTTAAAGCTTATTTAATTAAAAAAAAGATCTAGTATTATAGTTTAAACTGTTTATTTTAATATAAAAGCTAAAAAATAGTATTATAATTATAAAACTTTTTAAATATTATAATTTAATATTTTTTAAATATAAGCTTATTTTTTTATACTTAAATAGAATATTAATAATTAATAAGTTTAAAATACTTAAAAAATTTTTTATAAACGTAATTAAAATAATCGTTACTTTTTTTTTTTATAATTAAAAATTACTTATAAAAGCTATTAGTAGATTTTTTTTAAATTAAAAAAAAATATAAAAAATTTATAACACTTAAAATTAAAGTATTTAAAAGCTAAAGCTTTAAAAGCACTAGTATATATAGCTAAAAACATGCAGATTAAGAAAGTTTTATATAATAAATATAAATAATATATTAAAACGCATGCTTTATAAAAGATTTTTAATAAAGTTTTAAAAAAGCGTACAGCGCAGTTTTTTTAAAAAGTTTACTAAGATTTATTTAATTATTTTTATAAGTTTAATAAATTATTTTAAGTACTTATAATTAAAAATAAATATAATAAAATAATCTATGCTTATTTTTTAATAAATAAAATTAGATTATTAGTTTTTAAGTAGATTTTTCGATTTAAACATTAAATAATATACTAATATAAATTATTAATATATAAAATATATAGTAATAATAAACGCGTAATAATCGCGATTTAAAATAAAACCTAGTATAAAAAGTAGGCTAAACAAGAAAAAATCAATATAAAGCTTTTTCCGGCTTATATTAAAAAACCTGTTAAATTTAAAAAAAAAGTAAAAAAAAAGCTAATTAAAAAAGCGTTTAAAATATTAAAAAAAACAAAGCTTTTAATAAAGCTTTAAATTAAAATAGTTTAAGCTATTATATAACTATATAATAAAAGCTTTTTAAAAGCTTATAATTTTTATTCACTTTTTTAAATACTTAAAAATTAGTTTAAGCAATATTTTTAATAATATATTTTAAAACGCGTTAAAAAGTTAATAAGCGATTTAAAGCTTATTTAAAACAAGATATACATATATAAATATAAAGCTTACTTAATAAATAAATAAAACTAGTTAAAAAAAACAACAACAAATATATAAAGTTTATTTTTAAGCTTATATTAAATATTTAATTTATATTAAATGTAAATCTTTTAGTTAAAAAAGATAATTATTATATAAAATGTTTAGTTTAATAAAAAGCTGTTTTATTAATTAAAACAAAAAAAACTAGTTATAAAAATTAACTATATTTTAATTAAAAAGCTTAAAAAATTAAAAATATATTAAATAATCTATTAAATATAATAAACATGTAAAAAATAAACAAAAAGTAAATATATAAATTAAATACTAATATTTCTAAAAAATTTAAAAGTGCTTTTAATTTATTTAATAAGCTTATTAATACTTAGCTAAAAAAACAAAAGTTAAAAATAAAAACATTAAATAAACAAGTAAAAAACTAAAACAATATTTATAAAAATTAGCTATATAAATTTATAACTTCTTAAAATACTTTAAAGCTAAAAAAAGCAATAGTTTAATAAAATTTTTTTTTTTAATACATAAAAACATTTAAACATAAATCCTAACTTTTTTTAAAAAGTGCACTTTATTGAAAATATAAAAAATAATCTAAAAGTACTGTTTAAAAAAAGTATTAATTACTAAAAAAAAAATTAACTAATAAAACATAAATATATAGGTAAAGTTTTTTTACTAGTTTATTATTTAAGCTATAAAATTAAAAATAAAACCCTAAATTAAAATATTAAAAAAAATATTAATAAAAGCTTTATAGTTTTTATTATTATAATTTATAAAAAGTATAAAATTAACCTTTTTAAAAATTAAAACTAAATAAACTTTTTAAAAATATTTATACTTAATTAGTTAAAAGCATTTTATAAAAATAATAAAAAGTATAAAATACTATATATATTAGGTGGCTAGGGGGGTACAATATCGTACGTTTAAAGAGGTAAGATAAATAACTATATTATATCGATCTATTTTCTATTTAACTTATAAAAGCGAAGCCTTCGTGCGAGAAGAATTCCTTTAGCAGAAAAATTCTGCCCACGTATACTGCTTTCTTAACAAAGTTACGTACGGATAAAACATCCATACAGTAGCTTTATATGCAGTTAATCCAGATATTATAACATTAGCTTTTTTTTTTTTTTAACTATAATATCTTTCCGTATAAATATAATAAGAAATCTAAAAAATACTAGTAATATAAAAAAAAATCTTTATCGTGCGAAAACAAGTTAAATTATTATCCGTTTATCTTAAAAATAGTCTATATATATATAAGTAAAAAAAAAAGTATGCTATAATCAGTTATTATTGCATATAACTAAACTATTAAAAAGTGCTTAATAGTAAAGAAAATGCAGTATTTGCTATTTTTATACGTAAGTAAATCTTTTTTATACAACTTTTTTCTTTTTTTTTCTTTTTTTTTTCTTTCGCGCGCATATATATATACATACATGCATACATATATACATATACAAACATATATATATACACATGTATATATCGTACGTATGTTTTAAACAACTGTTTTAAAGTCGTACTAACTTAAAAATAGCTAGCAGTAGTAGCAGCAGCAGTAATTATAGCTGCCGCCACTTTCGCACGCTTTTGCCCGCTGCTGCCCGCTTTAAATAATGTTTTATAGTTCTATAACTTTGTCCGCATAGAAAACAATAACGCGGTAAAAATATATAGCTTCTTAATTAGAAGCTAAGCTTATTAAGCTTTTATATAATAATACTATATAAATATATGTTTATTTCTTGTTTTTATTTTTGTACGAATATTTCTTAATGTTTTTATTAGCTAATATATTTCGTTATATAATAAAACAAAAAAAATATCGTTGCTGTTATTTTTTTTGTTAATATTATGTTTTAAATGTTATCGTTTAACGTTTTTACGAACGTTTAAGCTAAGCTTATTTACTATAAGGGCTACTTTTAAGCTATTTTAATTTAAAGCTAAAATATAGTTTTATTATTATGTACTAATAGTTCGCGTAGTAGTTGCAACTACTATAATAGTACGCTTTTTATTAAGTATTATTATGTTCTTAAGTTTTAAAAAAAACGCGTGTAGCGCTTATATTTAGTGCTTGCACGGAGCGCGATGTTTTAATCGTGATTAAAAAAAAAAGAAAATAATCGTGCGCTTTAGCTTTTTAAGATATAAATATAATTCGTTATTTTTTTCGTGCTTTTCTATTTTTTTTAATGCTTGTATATAATATATAACTGTTTTAAGCTTTCGTATATAATTTTATATAATATTTTAAGCTTTTATACGTAATTTTTTACAGTTTTTTAATAAATATTTTAACTTGTATAAACAGCTTATTAATAAAAACTAAAGTTTTTAGTGCTTAATTTAAAGTATGCTTAATAAATATATCTACTAGATTGTTTTTTTCGTTAATTTATTATATTTTAAAAAAAAAAAAATTTTATATAATTTCTAGAAGAATATTATATTAATTATTAGCTATTTTTTCTACATAGTTTTTAGTTTAATTAAGTAATTATATAATAATTTAAAGTTTAAGTATAGTATAGTAAAAATTAAAAGTAGGTTAAGCTTTTTTATAATTTTTTAAATTATCGTGCGAAAAGTAATAGCATTATTAAAACTGCTTATTATACTATATAACTTACTAGCTAAAACATTTTATATAACTTTTTTATATTTGTTTAAGTTTTAATATATAATATTATTTTAAATTTTAAAATTTAAATTTATTATGTTTTTTATATAAGACTTAATTACAAGTATAATAATAAAACTAAGCTAAAAGGTTATGTTTGTATTATTTACGAAAAAACTGTTTATAAAAATAAATAACTTTATATAATTAAAATTAAAAAAAAAATATAAGTTTTTTATTTAAGTTATTTTTTTATTACTTAATTTGTTTATTTAACGTTTTAATATTATATAGTTTCAGCTTAATTATTTAAGCTATAATAAAAAAGTTATATATAGTTTTTAGTTAGTATATACTGCTAATATATATATTTTAAGCTTATTAAAAAATATAAGCTTAAGTAAATTTTTTTATATAAAAGTAAATTTTAACTAGGTTTTTTGTTTAGCTTTTTTAAATTATAATAATCTTTTTTTTATATAAAAAAATCTTTTTATTATTAAATTTAATCGGATAATTCAGAAATAAAGTCTTTTTTAGTTTTATACGAAGTTTTGCTTACTTTAATTTTTTTTTTTATGCAATAAAAATTTTAATATTACGAAGCTTAAAATATTATTAGTTTATATACTTATAATTCTAAAAATATTTAAACTATTATACATAAATAAAAAGTATAGGTTATATATAAATATTTATATTTTAAGCTTTTTTTAGTAGTACTAATAATATGTTTTAAACTAATATAACTTAAATTTAGCTAAGCTATATAAAGGTTATATAATTTATAAAATAGTACTTAAAAAATATTTAATTTTAAGTTTTAAAAATAAATAAGTAAAAATATTTCGTATAAGCTTGTTTTTAAACTATATATATGTTTAAATAATATTTTTTAACTTGTACAATATTTTAAATTCTTATATAAAAATAAATCTAAAAACTAAAATTAACTATTAGCTTATTTGTTAAATTATTAACGATTAAGTTAAAATTATACTTTTTTTAATATTATTATACTTTTATATAACTAGTTTTAATTTTTTATACAGTTTAATATTTTTTTTTTTTATACAAAGTAAAACTTAAAAATATGCTTTTTTTTATATATATTTAAGTTGTACATAACGAACTTAAAAACATTTTATATAACAAGTTTATTAATTTTTATTATATTTAACTTTTTAAATAGTTTTTTAAAAGTTATAATAATCTTATTTGTATAAAACTTAATTATTAGCTTAAAAGCTTATTATTTTTTTAAAGTTAAAAAAATCTGTAATATTTAAGTATTATATAATAAGTATATAATAAGTTTTTTTTTTTTAGCTAGCTACGTTTTTTTTAAATTATTACTAACTATATTAGTTATATATTATTATTTTTTAAGTTTTTTATTTAAATATTTATTATATAGTAATATAGTTTAACTTGTATATAATAAAAACAAATTAATCCGTTAATCAAAATAATAATTATGTTTAATCTTTTAATTATTTTAATTTTATATAAACTTTTTTTTTTTTTTTTTTTTTTAAACTAGAACTTTATTACGGAAAAAAAAAGTTAGAATATTATGCGATAATAGTCCATTTTATTTATAAATCGCACGGTTAATTTTAACTTTTATATAATTCTTATATAGTATTTTTATAATTTTTTAAATAGCTATTGTTTTTTATATAAAAGCAGGGAAAAAAAAAATCTTTAAAGATATAAAAGTATACTTTAAAAACAAAAAAAGTTAATATAAAGCTATTTAGTCCAGTTATATTATTTAAAGCTTTAATTATTATCCATAAAATAAATTCGTTATTTATTTGTACGTTAATTTTTTCTTAAAAATATTATACATATGTTTTAACGGTTTATATACTCGTTTTATTTTTTTAATTACTTAATATACTTTAACTAACATTTTCTAGTATTATACGTTAATTATTCTTATATAATTTTAAAATTTATTTAATATAAAGTTTATTTTTAAGTTGTATATAATAGTATTAAAAAATCTTTAATACATATTAATCTAGTACTTATATAATATTTCTTAAACGTTTTGTACGGATATAAATTTTAAAAAAATAGCTGCTTAAAATAATATTATAATGTTGATTATATACAGTACGTTTTAATTTTTTATTTATACGATATTTATAACTATTTTATAGTTAAATTTATAATTGTTTTTAATTATAAACTTAAAATAATATGATGTTTTATTATGCGTTTAATAATAATAATAAAACTTCTAAATTTTTTCCAGAATTAATTATTTAACTTTATATCCTGCGCAAAATAATATTTTATAAAATCTTTTTATATAAAAATGTTTAAATCGTTTATATAAACGTTATAGTTTAGTTTTAATAAAGTAGCTAGCTACTTTGTACAAGCTAAAATCGAAAAATAAATATTTCTATTTATATATAATAAAAATAATACTATTATTTTTATATATAATAATATTTTATATATTATTAAAATAAAATCTTAAACAGTTTACGTTTTTAAGTAAAAATAATAAAAATATAGAAATATTTAGCATATAAAATATTATATAACTAATCTAGTTATTAATATTTATTATACTAATAAATATTATTATGCAATTTTTACTAAAGCTAATTTTTACTGTTTTAAAAATCTATATAATCTTTGTATAAAAGTTCTTTAATATATACGCTTTTACTTGTAGTTTTTTTATAATTAAAAACTTTAAAACGCTTATATTTTAAATAATACTTTAATACTTTATATAATATTAATTATTAAGTATAAACTAGTTTAAAAGTTTATTTATTATTATTACTTAAATATTTTCTGTTATTATATAATATATAAATATATTATTTATAATATATTATGCTAATTTTTTATTATATAAATCTAAGTTTTGTTTTTTTTTTTAATTTTCGTATAAGTTTAAAAAACCTTTATAATTAATCAAGTAAATAAAGAATTTAATTAAAATTAGTTTATATTTAAACATTATTTCATATATATTAAAGTATTAACTTTTTATATAAGCTTTTTTTTAAAAAGTATAATTAATTAATTAATACTTTTTTTTTTAGTAAATAAAGCATTTTTTAATTGTATAAGTAGTTTTTTAAAAATACATGCGATTTAGAATATTTATGCATTTTTAGCTAAAATATTATTTTTAAATATTTTAAAAGTATTATATAATATTTTTGCTTTATATTAAATAATAGCTAACTTAATTATAGTGTTAGTTTATATAGTAAATATTTTCTGCTTTTTATATAAAATACTTATTAGTTAGATTGTTTTTAACTTATAAACATGTACAAAAATAAAAATAAAAACTTTCGCATGTAAGTTTTTAAAAAACCAGTACTGTTTTAAATTTTAGTACATTTTAATATGCTTACATAATAGTTATACTTAAATATATCTTTTTAAAATATTTTGCTTTAAGTGCTTTTTATACTTTTAATAGTTTATCGATTATAATTTTAAATGCTTTATATAAAAATAAGTTTTTTATTTATTTATATATTTATGTAAAAATAATATTAGTTTAATTAGTTTAATACTAGTTATAGTTTATAACTATATTAAAGTATAAATCTATAGTATTATATATATTTTTTTAAATATAGTTTAAACTAATATAGTATATATAATAATCTTTTATACAATTAGTTAAAATAATTAAAAATATAGTATAAAACTACTTTTTTGTAATTTTTAGTTTTTAGTAGAAGTTAATAAACTATTATGCTTTATTATAAAGCAGATCGTATGGTTTTTTAAAATAGTTTTTTTCTTTTTATTAAGTTTTTAAAAATACTTAATATTTTACTGTTAGAATATTTTTATTTTAAATATTATACGTTAATAAAATCTAAATTTAAAATAAAAGTACTATTATATTTAATATTATATAATAGATTAGTTATTAAAATATTTATAAAAAGTATTAAAAAACTAGATAATCTATTATAAGTTAAAAATATAGCATATTTTCAGCTTATACAGCTAAGTTATAGCTTAATATAAATAATAAAAAATATACTCTTAATTTTTTAGTATTATATAATAGTATATTATTTATAATAAAGTATTTTCCTTGTTTTTATATATAAGCATTATTTTAAAATTATAATCTAGTCCTAAAAATATTAATAATAAAGCTATTACGTTATATAAATAAGTTGTATTTTTAGTTAAAAAATTGTTAGCTTAAAATAAAAAAAAAATAATCATGCGATGCTTTCTTTTTTTAAAAAAGCAGATTATATTTAAAGCTTTCGTATAACAAGTTAAAGTTTATATATTAAAACATAATAGTTTTTAATAAATCGTACAATATAATCTTTTTTTAGTCGTAATATAGGTTTTTAGTTTAGAATACTTTTTGTACGAAAAGTATCGTAGATTTTAATAATAATCTTATTATTAATTTTTTATAATTACTATATTCTAGCTAGCTTAAAATCTTTTATTAATATTTTTTAAAGATTTTTTAGTTTATATAAGCTTTAACTATATTTAATATATAAATAAGCAGCTTATACGTTTACTTCTTTTTAAGTTATTATATTAAAATCACGTAATATATTATCGTACGCGTAAAAATTAATTATTTTTCGTATAGCAAGCAAAGAGATATTAATATATTAAGTAATTTTTTCCGCTATAAATTCGTACGGTTGTTTTTTAAAAACTTTAATATCTTAGTAGACTTAATCTTAATAGTTTTTAAGCGATTAGCTATTATTTAATATAGTTATAAGTAAAAAAGTTTTAAATCGTTATACGAACTTTTTTAAGTAGTTCGTGTAATAAGTATTAAGAATAGCATAATTACACGCTATTAATTAAGCTTTTATATAAAAGCTAAACTAAAGTATAAAAAAGTAATTAATTTTTTTCTTTTATTAGCCTACTGCTAAAAGAACTAGAGTACGATATAGAATACGTAATCCGTATAAAGGCCAAGCTAAAATATAATCAAGGTTAAAATTCTATTTTTACTTTTGCTAATTTATGTTCTTTAGCTAAGAATACTAATTAATATTAAGTAGCTAAAGAGGTATAATATTATACGTTTAAAAAAGTAAAATAAATAACTATATTATATCGATCTATTTTCTATCTAATTTATAAAAGCGAAGCTTTCGTGCAAGAAGAATTCTTTTAGTAAAGAAATTCTGCTCACGCATACCGCTTTCTTGATAAAGCTACGTACGGATAAAACATCCGTACAGTAGCTTTATACGTAGTTAATCCAGATATTATAACAATATATAATATTTATAGTTATAATAAATTAATATAAAGTTAATTACTTAAACGTAGTTTAAAAATTATAGATTTATTAAAATAATTTATTAAACCCTTTTTTTAAAAGCTAAAAAAAACTAAATAACTATTTTATAAGTAATTAATTTAAAAAAAATACTTTTAAAAAAATCAAAGCTTTAAAAAACGCAAAGTATTAAAAATTATCTCGCTTAAAAAAGTAATAAAAGCTTTTTTATTTTTAAAATAAGTATTTATATATAAGTTTAATAAAAAAAGCTATTTTAATATATATAAAACATAAATAATAATTTAAAATAATTTCTAAATTAAAAATATGTTTTAATTAACTTATATAATTATGTTTATTATTAAATTATTTAAGTTAATAATAATAATTATAAAACATTTTAATATAAAACTTAAACAGTTTAATATAATTATTATATTTTTAAATATTTTAAAACGTAAAAAAAAGCTTATAATATATTTTATACTTAAAAGTTTAAACATTTAAATAAAGTTTTATTATTTAATAAAGCTTTATATAGTTTTAAAAACTTTTTTTTATTTTAGTATAAAAAGCTTGTTTTAATGTTTAAAAAGCTTTATTTATTTTATACAAAAAATTATAATATATTTATAATTTTTTATATAAATAATTTTTTAGTTATATACTATAAAAAACATAAAATAAAAGCTTAAAAAATTATAATAAAAATTAAAAAAATATATAAACTTAAAAAACAAAATAATATTATATAGTTTTTAAAAATAAAAATAATTAAAAACCGTAAAGCTAAAATAATTATTTTAATTTATGATTAATATATTAAAAAAATTATAAGTTATTATAACTTTATAAATAACGTTTAAACTTTAATAACTTTTTTATTTTTTAAAAAGCTTAAAAAATATACAGAATAAGCTTTAAAAGTATAAATTAAAGTTTTTTAAAAACGTATAAAATTAATATTATATATTACTATTATATTAAAACTAAATATAGCTTTTATAATAGCTTAATTTTTAAAACACTTAATTAATTCTAATTTTAATTATATAGTTATAATTAATTAAATAATATAATATTTATACAGTATTAAATATTTAAAAATTATTTATAATAAATAAAACTAAAATATTTAAACGTTAATAATAATAAGAAATGCTTTATTTACTAATAATTTAAAAATATAGAAATTATTATATAAGTATATTATATTTTTATTTAAAGTGCAATTATTTAAAAAACTACTAAATAAAGCACTATTTTTATTTTTATAACAGAAATAAAAGTTAACATATTAAAGCTTATAAAAAAAAGATTATAACGTTTTAATAATTATTTAAAAACTTAACTTTTAATTTAAAAAAAAATTAAACGATTTATTTAAATAATATTTAAATAATTTAACTTATAATAATAAAAACGAAAAAATTAATATTTAGCTCTACTATATAAATATATAAAATATATAGTTAAAATAAAAACACTAAAAAAAGCTTTTTAAAATAATTTATTTGTTAATAAATTAAATATTAATAAATAAGCTTATTAAAAACCTATTAAAAGTTTAGTCTAAATATTTCTATACTTTTATTAATTTATAAAATATAAGTTATATAATAAAAAAGCAGTAAACTAATATTTTTAAAACAATTTTTAATTAATAAACATGCTAGTTTTTAAAAAGCTAATAAATAATAATCTTAAAAATTAACAAGTTAAAGCTTTAAAAAAGCTATTTTAAAACTTTATATACTAGTAAGTTAATTAAGCTTATTTTTTAAAACTATTATTTACGTTATAATAATATAAGTATATATAATATAAAATAAAGTGCTAGTAGTAGCAGTAAAAGTTATAGCTATAATAATAAAAACGCTAACTAAAACAATTACGTTATTAGCTATAAAAACACTACTAGTTATAATAAACTTTATTATTAAAATTTTCAGTATTATATAAATAACTATTTATAAGTTTTTATTTTTTTTATTTTTAATTAATTATAATTAAATAAAAAGCTTAAAAAAAGCTTATAATAAAAAAAACGTTAGTTTAAAAAATAGCTAAAAATTATTACGTAAATAATAATATATAAATAAAATTAAATAATTATATTAGTTTATATTTTTTAGTTTTTAATTTTAATAATTATTTATATTAGAACGTATTAATATTTAAAAATATAACGTTAGCAGTAAAAATTATATTTAATGTTTTAATACTTTTTAAAAAAACAGCAAAAAACGTAAAAATAAAGCAGTTACTATATAAAATAGCGTAAAAAACAGTATAAACTAAATAAATACGTAAAATATATAAAATAGTAATAATAATAGTAAATAAAACGTGAAAAGCACGCGAAAAAGTTTTAAAAATAAAAATAAAAATTAAAAATAAAGTAAAAACAAGCAAATAAATAAATAAACTTTTACTGTTTTTTAAAAAAAACTTAAATAAGTTAACTTTGTTTATACTAGTTAATAACGTTTTTAAATAGCTTTTAAACCGTTTTTTTTTAATTACTTATAAAGTAAAAATAAACATGTAAATATTATAATAAGCAATACTAGCAGCTAATTTATTTTTAAAAAAAAATTAGCTTAGTTAAAACTAGTTAATAATAATTATAACACTTTTAAATAAACTTTTTTAAATTATTTATAAATAATAATAAAAAGCAGTAAACGTAATAATAAAACTATTTAAACAGTAAATTAATATAATAATAGTACTATAAACTGTTAACGTTAATTACTTTATTATTTTAAAATCTAAGCTTTAATATTAAAAAAATAATTAAAAAGCTTTAAATTAAAAAAAATAACTTATTAAAAAAAGATTTATATATAATAATAATAATTATTATTATATATATGTTAGTTAAGCTTTTATACGTAAGTAAAAGCTAATATATTATTTATACAGATTATATTATAATATAAATAAATAAAATTAAAAAAAAAACGTCGCTTTTAAATTTTAAAAAGATATATATATATAAGCACGTAATTTACGATTATTTATCTGCTTATTTAAAAATATAATAACTACTACGCGTAATACTACACGTATATAACAGTAATTACTGTAATTATAAATATTTTAATATATTTACGATTATAATAATAGCTATAATATATTATATATATATAATTAAAAACTATAAATTTAATATTTATTTAAGTAATAAAAGCAGTAAACTTAAAATTATAAGTATATATACTGTTTTTTTTATATTTAATATTTATATTAAAAAAAAGCTTAAAAATAGCTTTATAGCAGTTTTATTTAATATACTAATAAAACTAAAAAGTATATAATAATAAAGTAGATTATAGCACGCTATAAATTAGCTACAATATAAATACTACGTTTTATAAAGACTATAAAAAGAGTTATTATAATCTAAGAACATATAATAACTAAGAAAGCATAAAAACTAGTATAGAAAACTTAAACTTAAAAAAATAAATTATTAAAAATACTAGTACTAAGATTATTAATAGTTATTGTACATTTTTTTTCCGCTTCTTTAATTAATCGACCTATTTCTCCGTTAGAGTTTTTATTATTTTTATATATTTAAATACAGTAAAACATTTATTACATGTTAATTTTAATAAAGATTTTAGTTTTAAATATATATAATAAAGTTCTTTTAATAATAAAAAAAGATTATTAAATTTTTTTATAATAATGTTTAGTTTTTAATAGTTTATATAAAAACGTAAAGCTTTGTTAAGTTTTATGATTAAAAAAATAAAAAATGCTTATAATATGTTATTAAGTTTAATAAAACTTTTTTTTAATTGTTTTATTAAATATTTTTATATAGCTTTTAATTTATTTAGTAATATTTTATATAAAGAGCTATAGTTTAAGTTTTTAAAAGGTTTTTTATTAATAAACTTGATTTTATAATTTACGCTTAAGCGTTTAAATAATAAAGTATTAAAATTTACTTTATTAAACGTTCGGAGCAGATTATAGTATTTAAAAAGTATAAGATTTATAGCCTGCTTTTTTAGTTCTTCGCTTTTTCGTTAAAATTTTATTATTATTATTATTATTATTATTATTATTATTATTATTATTATTATTATTATTATTATTATTATTATTATTATTATTATTATTATTATTATTATTATTATTATTATTATTATTATTATTATTATTATTATTATTATTATTATTATTATTATTATTATTATTATTATTATTATTATTATTATTATTATTATTATTATTATTATTATTATTATTATTATTATTATTATTATTATTATTATTATTATTATTATTATTATTATTATTATTATTTAATTTTATTTATATTTTATTTTTATTCGTTTTAAATTATTAAAACTGTTTTTTTATTACGTTTTTTTATAATATTAATATTAGTTTTTTAATTCTGTTTTTTAAGTTATTATTAATTTAAGTAATTATAATAATATTTTTTTTTTAAGTTTTTTAAGTTGTTTTAACTTATAAATCTTTATTTTTAATAATATTTTTTAAATTTTAATAAAATAATATTATAAATATATTATTCTCGTTTTATTATATTTTTAAAATAATTTATTTAAACTTAACTATATATGTTAATATACTTTCTTTTATTAAAATATTATAATTTATTATTTAGCTTATTATTTTTTATTTAAGTTTTTAAATATAGCTTTAATAAAGTTTCTTAACTTAGTATAATTAATAAAAAACAATTTAGTTTATTTTTTTAATTATTTTTAACAACATTTAAATAATTTTTTATAATAAGTTTAAATAATTTTACTACTGTTTTTTAAAATAACCTAGTAACATAAAGTATTTATTAGGGATTTTTTTAAATTTAAGCTTTATAAAATTATAAATATCCTTTAATGTTAATTAAAAACTTTTAAAATATTTTTTTAAACTATAATAAAGTTATTTTATATTTTTTAAGCTTTTTTATAACATAGTTTTAACTAACACTTAACCTTTAAATTACTTTTTAATTTTTTTTAAAGTAGTTAATATATTTTATAAAAGCTATAAATTATTTTCTAATAATTATTAGTTAGTTTATATTAGTTAATATTCTCATTACGTTATATATCCGGATCACACGACTTAAAAGATCATTCCAATATATAGCACCAAACGCTCTGTTAATCAAGGCACCAATGACTACTACTTCACTTTGCTAGTGTACTCATAATATTATAATAATTTCTTTTTAAGCAACCTTGCATTACTAATACACGCTTTGATATCGTGGACTAAATTCTTGAAGATTAGATCTTTCTGTCTACACAGAGTTATGTGCTCTCGCAGCTTCCATCGAGCCTAAACCGCCTGCTACTGACAGTGTGATTGAGGAGTTTGCTATCCTAGGATTAGTGTCGGCCTTTCTTAGTGTCGGGATTTCGATCTGCCCATAAGACTGGGCGGAATTGTCTGCAATCTGTGCTGCACTCGATCCTTTGACCCCCCCCTTAGCACTGAATATGTTTTTGGCGGTTTGAAGCGTTGGTTCCCAAGACTAGTGTCTGACCAAGAGCTACAAGGTTGGAAGACATGCAGCAACGACGCCAACACCGCTCTCAACAAGGCCCCAACAGAGATACTGCGTGACAAGAACAGAGGTTTACGTCAGGTGTCAATACTCCACACCATGTTTCGTGCCATATGTACGTACGTAAATCATCATCAGCGCTGAAGCCCTGCGCAACCAAGAGCTAGATTGACTAGTCGTAGAAGCGAGGCCGCAATACTTCTAAAGACCAATGTAGGAGTACGAAGCCAAATGTTGAGACTGTTGGACATAAACAGATCCGAGAAGGAAGACCGCGACGATAACTATCTTCTTTCCCACAGACAGGTTCAATTTCCAGGCCTGTATACGTCAATTAGACTTTGGTGTTGAGCCTTCAGTTACGCTATGATATTGTTTTCGTTGGCGCATCGGGGGGGGGAGGGGGGGGGGGGGGGGGCTAAATAATACTTTATCACAGCTGTTCTGGCCACATGGGTTTTCCCGAGCGGCATTGAGCCTGTGCGCTATCGCTCACATTCAAAATAGTTAGGATATGTTTTTGTGGCCATGAATGGCTTCTTACCAAGGGGATAGGCGTCATAAGTGGTGGCAAAAACTACGCCTCTTTTGATCAGTACATCCCCCGAGTCAGGCTCGGCAAAACGCTGGACGCACTGTCTAATGATATGTTTTGGCAATGGCTCGTGTGGATTGGACCGTTAGCCTGGCTCAAATGCATTTAAAACAGCGCTATCACAGTGTTGAACAGAAGAGGCTCATTCAAGGCGTTCACGGGAAGTTCTTTGCTGAAAGGGCACTGTGTATCACTGAGGTTATTTCACAGCGCGATATCATCGACGTAATGATGGAAGTAGTACGCCAGCTGGGATGACTTTAAAGCACTGCGCGAGGCTTAGTCCGACGACAAGCTTCGCTCTATGTTTGCCGATATAATTTAGTACGAGTCAAATCTATTTAGAATGCAAGACATTATCAACTGGGATCTACTTTGTCATGGTTTGAGTGCTTGCGTGTGGAAACTGGCCAATCAAAGTGATCACAACATTTGTTTAATCTTAGGCTTGCTTTGCATACAGGAAAGGCCTACTCACCTGCAGGGAAGATAGAAGCAATGTAAGTAAGTACTTCATCACGATAAAGGTTTCTTGGAAATCTTATACGCGTATACCTGATCTTACGCTTCTGGCAGACATTGCTAGAACATAGTGAATCAGACCATAGTTCAGTTTGCCTTTATGAAGTCGTTACATTTTGGGAAGGAGAGTTCATGCTTACCAATCTAGATTCAAAGCCATTAAAATTCGGCAAGTTTTTGATTCCTTCATCGCTTACCTCAATAATTTTACGCTTGAGGCATAGTTGGAGGCTGACCGGCGAATTATTTTGACCAGTCTACTACTAAGATGACTCCATTCTCGATGGATGAGAGTTACAGTTGTCACTAAACTACATAATTGCCTAAACCTAGAGAATTTCGAATAAGTGTCGTCACATAATGTTAAGACATTTCAAGTTCTCTGTTTCTACTTTCTATGCTTCCTTCTCATAAGGAAATATCGCACTTTATGACGATACGAATCATTAAAATACCACGGGTGTACCCTGGTTCCATATAAGTATTGGATACCTAGGTATGGAGTGAAAATGTGGAATAAGGGTGGAATCCATAACTCTTAACAACACCATGAGTGCCCCGATGGCCTTAGTACAGCAGTGCCGGTATTTCTTGAAGGAATGATGACATCCATGATTAGCTCCTTATCGATAGCAGTGCCGGATCTACCTGAATCTGGAGTGTGGGGTGCGGAGAAGATGAAGAAAGGAGTGGCGGAGGAGCCTAAGTGGAGCTCTCTGGCTACTCCCGTTGGGGGCTACCAAATGGGAAGCTGTCATCGTCCCGTGTCAACAAAAGGAACCAGGTACCGTGACGACAGCAAAATTTGGTGCAAGGGGGCAGCATCCACATCCACATCCAAGCTCACCCCCCGGATTTCTTCATCTTCCCTTCCCGTTCAATCATATCGCTGCTTCATCAATCAGAACATCGCCTAATCACGACTCCCATATGTTGCATTGAAGGTTCAGTTCCTCGGCTTGTTTTCAATTGTGCGTTACTATACTATAATGGCCATCATTGAGGGATGGCTCCCCGCGAGTCGCGAGAACTGGGAGACGTTGATGTGGTGGTGGCGGTTCTATCCAGTGGTAAGTTAATCCTACGGCCCGATTAGAATGACTTGCTGATCTTATGACACAGTTCGGCTCTCTGCAATGGTTCTCATCATGGTATGGCATGGGCAAAACGTCGGTTGATAGCAAGCTCAACATACCCGGACGCATTGCTTGGTTCACTATGGAGGTGCCCGGCTTCACCACCCTCCTCTACATCATGAGCACCTTGCCCGCCGAGCACGGCATCACCGATTTACCATGGCAAAATAAGGTGCTAGCATCACTATTCGTTATCCATTACATCTACCGCGCTGTCTTCTTTCCATTCCTTCAACCATCCATGTCCCCCATTCATGTTCAGATTTGGGTAATGGCTATCGTTTTTCAAGTCTGCAACGGCATCGCCATCGGTAGCTGGCTAGCTGCTTACGGCCCTACTACGCAAGCGGAGTGGCAGGCTCAGGGCTTCTCCGTCGCCCAATTCGCTTTCGGTCTCGTTATTTTCTATGTCGGACTGACCGGTAACTATTTCTCCGACGAGGAACTGCGCGAGATTCGACGGGGTGAGATGAGGCGACAAGAGAAGTTGAAACAACAGGGCAAGACCGTCCACAAGCATTATGAGGTACCCCAAAATGGTTTGTTCAAATACATGCTCTTCCCTCACTATTTCATGGAGTGGGTTGAATGGACAGGCTTCTGGATCGCTGGTGGCTTAGCGTTTACCCCTGCGCGGTGTTTTCTGTTGAACGAATTCTTCTCCATGCTTCCTCGTGCCGTTGCTGGTGGCAAATGGTACAAGGAGAAGTTTGGCGAGGACAAGATTAAAGGGAAATATGTCATCATTCCCGGTGTCTACTAGGCTTTGTTCCCTACTGTACCCTAGCTAGCTGCCCCCCTCAGGTCCGGATCTACTAAGCCTAAACATAACAAATGGGTTAAACCATGTGTTGCTCAAAGAGTCTATAACTCATATACACAACTTTTTCCACATTAAGTTTTTATGACAGGTCTATGTAGCTATGAGGTTATCAAGCTGTTTAATATGTACCAATGACTGATAACTACGTACAACCAAGACTTTAGGCAGCGCTTCTACGTTCCTTGACTGCGACGACATCAAGCCTCTTCTGTGAGAAAATAAGAGTCACTAAGAATGCGGTGCCTGCGAAGGGGGTCTCTAGCAGGTAAATGGCCTTGATGCCTTTGAGATACGACTCAAGAATAGTCGGCAGGTCCTCCGCCGGGAACACCTTACGCAGCTGTCCAGTACCGGTGGTCACGACATGCATAGAATTGGCGCCGAGCGACAGAACCGGTAGGGGCTGTATCAAGGTGTTAACGAAAGCCGACTGTGCTGTCGAGATGAATTGCGCGCCACCAATTGTTTGGAAGCTTAGCAGCATCGACGCTACTGAGGATAGGTCGACCGGGTCGACGCTGGGTTGCCCAACGACAGTGGGAGCCTATGTGGAGACTCTAAATGGCGAGTTGCCTGCGGAAATGACTTTGACTTCGCTGGTCATGTATGACAGTTTTACACATGAGGTATCTTCTTACTAACTACTGAAGTGGTCTTGCAAGCTCAAAGAGGACTAAGGATACTGACAGCAGCTCTTAGATGCTAGTCGGCGCAAACTCGGTGTACCTGGGTCCGGAAGAAGAATGACGTAAGGCTCTGGCACCAGTCATAGATCTCAACCCCGTATACTCCGCGATAAGCGTCGTCGTCGGATGGGACACGCTGATAGCTACCGCAGGGGGTGGCATGGCTTTGATCTTGATCTAGAATGCTTCTATTACTTTTGCACATTATATTTCGGGGATACTTGGTAGGTCTTCTACACTTCCATAGTACGCTCCGAAGAACAGAGATGCTGCTACCCAGAGAGAAACAATATCTTTCGCAGAGTAGGAAGAATATGAAAGCTCAGAGCTAAGCTCACCAAAGGATCAGCTTTTAAGAGATCTTAAGTATTATATAATACCAGCAAAGACAACTAAGAGCTACAATTGGGAGAGGAGCCTATTCGGTGAAATAAAGCCTCATGCCTTAAGGACACCAACATCTATCAAGATATCATTGGAGTATCTATCTGAGGATAGATCTTTAGTGTTCCTAGTTGCCAGCATTAGGGGATTATGTCATCGAGTGGATAGAAGGGTCACCAGGGCTAGGTAGTTGTTGAAGTATAGGCTCGATAGAGTGATCAATTGATTCCTGAACCTCTCAAGGCTATGCAACTGGGTGCTAGGGCACTTATATATAGCCATAATAGCAATATCAGCACCCTAAAGGAGGTGGCTGTCACATATCCAGCGACAATGGGTGAATCACTATGTAAATTCTCTAAGGACCAAAGCCCCCATTTATCGTGAACAGATCGGAAAGGCGCGGAGGCAGTTCCTATCGTAAACTTATTTACACTCGTTGCCAGTCGCGGTTGGGATGTGTACCTGGGATACAACTCAGTACTGTTTCTAGTTCAGGGGAGAATGCATTACCATCGGCTTTCGTAATCCTGAGCGCTGCTGTATCATGCCTTTTCACTTTTACAGTGAACGATCCCTTGAAAATTCCGAGATCTTTCCCGCTCCACATATCATGAATCAGGTAAGGCTGTGATTTTTGACCTTTCAGGCCAGGAAGTTCGGCGAAGTCAATCGTCATTGGCTTTTCGTGTTCCATAGTGTTGAGAAGGAATGCGTGAATGCCCTTGGCTGAGTTCCCAGTCCAATAGTCAGCTGGGTGGGTGACGTTTCCTACACCGTCCCACTTGTATGGAATCACGCCCTTTCCATAGACCCGATCCTGGTTGAACGCAATGATCTCCTTTGCTTTAAGGATTTTTAGGACATCGGGTTGTATCGAATCCAGCTTCGTACCGATGATCAGGGGGCTTTTGAGCGCAGCCCACAGAGCAAAATGACTGCGATTCTCTTCAATCGTAAGGTTGCCATTCCCTACTTCGAGCATGTCCCAGTCGTTGTGTCCCCAGAAATCCGAGATGTTTGCATAAAAGGCGGCCTGATTTAGTATCGGCATCAAACCCAGGCTGTAATCGTACGTTCCTGTCCACTCAGGATATATGTCGCTAAACATACGCCAACTGTGACCCGTCTCATTTCCCCACGTCACGACATCAGCATGGCCCCAAATACAAAGGGAGTACTGAATCGTGTGGTTCTGCTTGGCCAAGGCATCATGCATGCGCGTATAGCGCTTTGAGCTGTTAGATGTAGACCAATCATATCCTGGGGGAACATAACCATCGGGAGTGCCCCCATTATCCGGGTACATATAGGGAACATCCACCCATTCGGCTGGGACATTGCAGTTATCGTATTTCAAGTCTTTGAAGAGGCGCTCGATATTAGAGTAGTTTGGATTGAGGAAGGGTAGTTATGCTCACAGTCAACGCCCCATTCAGCAAATGTTGTTGCATCGATATCCTCGTAGCCCAAAGACCCGGGGTAACCTCCGCACGTCTGGGTCCCTAAGATATGTCATAAGTCAAGCTCTGATATACAAGTCACTGGCCGGCCATATTACCTGCGTCCCCGTAAATACCCAGCTTTAGACCCTTGCTGTGGACTTCATCGGCGACATGACTGATTCCGTTAGGAAATTTTATAGGGTCTGGCACAATTCTTCCAGTCGTGTTGTCGCGGCCACCGCGATCACTCCAGCAGTCATCAATATTGACATATTGATAGCCAAGATCTTTTAAACCAAGGCTGACTAGCAGATTGGCGACGGTGACAAAGACGTCGTCGCTAATATCGCAGGCATACTCGTTCCAAGAGTTCCAGCCCATTGCTGGGAGCCGGCCAGTACCATCAGGACTGACCAAGGCCCCTACGAGGCTGAAAATAGTGGAAGAAAGTACTAATGCCTTTGTCTGCATGATGTCGAACGAGCAAAGGAGTTTACAGGTATAACAGAACTACAATTGCTGTCGATATGGGGTTGGGCTTTAGAGCATTTTATAGAAGCTCAGGAGCTGACCCAAATTATCGGACACAAACTAAAGTTGTGCATTCCTATGAGATAATGCATATCAAAGGGGTTCATATCGAGACTTAGCTAGCATTGTTGTTGGTGTAGAAATGCATTTTCGATAGATGTGGCATGGCGGGGGCTCGACTTCCGAATTTCCCAATTCGGCCAGGAGCTTTCATGTCCTTGGCTTTGGTCGGGCTTTTCGCTAGCGAGGTTAAGGGTGTCTAATTCCGAGAGACACGGTTTTAACTATGAGGAAATCAGTATATAACGTTATTATGTGTGTTGTAATGTGAGGGATGCATGGTTATAACAACACGAGGAGTTGTATTGTGAGTGGATCTAAGGGTCTCATAATTAGTCCCAACTGCTAGTGGTCTGTGCTCAATTACTATAGTGCTGGCCACATTGCCGCGCCACACTTGTCCTTGGGCTTATATGTGGCGTAAAGAACCATGTACCAGTACTCCGTACGCACGGTACTTGTAACTTTGGGGTTCCTGACCGTCAACATCCTCGTCTCACAGACTCTAGCACCGGCCGGAGACCCCACGACTTTGAACTGTTGCCCAATCGCCTGTCCAATGGCTTCTTTGCCTCCGGATCTACTCATTCGGTTGCGGGTCATTGTAACAGCGTCTCATAAGCAATGCAAATGTCTACGAGAAACCGTGTTTGCGACCGCTGCATCCGGTTAGTGACCTCCACAAGTCTTGTAATCATCTATATCAGTTTACTAGCAGTACGGAGTACCCAGCTAATATAAGACCGATAGAAAAAAGGTAAAATGTGAGTGAAGGAATGTGTGACCGTGACGGGCAATATGCTCACCACCATTAGGTGACTTGCAAAGGCCTCACTGCTCCCGCTGCTCAGAAGTAGGCTTGCCTTGCACATACTCAGCAGAGCGGAAGAAACCCGGCCCCTCAAGAGGCTCTCGTCGGCAGAAACATGTGACTGCTCCAGCGGGCTCAGCTTCAAATGACGCTCAGTACACACCAAACGATCAGGATGATACTTTCCCAGCACCGGGCCAAGGCTCTCTTGCACACCTAGATCCAGAGATCACATCCCCAGAAGTGATCGAAGGGTTTTGCCCTTCGCAAGTAGAAATGCATGATTTCAGGGGCTTTAATTTACATGACCTTACGTATGGCCCAACAGCTACTGTTGTGCATTCAAACAGCCAGAATATATACCCAGGGTACTCCTTAAGTTCTGAACACGAAAGAGAGCTGTGAGTCGATGCACCAACATGTATAACAGTCTAAATGTACTAAACACTTGAAATTTCAGTCTTGTGCACTTCTTCAACGAGGTCCACCCTGCAATACCCTTGTTCCGAATTGAGCATTTTCTCACAAAGTACGATGATGGCCTAGTTGAAAGAAGCTTGCTCGTGACCATGGTCACAGTAGCTGCTAAAGTCTTGGGCCCCGTTAGCTTCTGGAATGCCGAAAACGTGGAGATATGCATGAGATTTTTGCTCGAAGCCATGTTGCCTGAGACAGCCACTCCAGATACTCATAATAGTCTAGACTCCTTCAGACTGGAGTGCTTGCTCGCATATTATCAATTTCACCAATTTCCTGGGTCCAGCTCTTGGATGCGCATAAGCAGACTCGCTCGAAGGGCATATTCCGTCGGCATACATCAGATCGATAATCCGGAACTGTGTTCAGCCTTTGATAATACCATGGCGACTGAAGACGAGATCGAGGATTGGCGGTATCTTTTTTGGTGCATCTATTGCTTAGACTCATATTCGAACATTACTGTCGGTACTCCGTTCATCGTGGAACTAGAAAGCATCAATACCGCACTTGTCAGGAAACCACATGTTGAAGATCGTAGCCTTCCAGCCTCTGTCCCAAAAGTGTTTCTTCCTGGTGACGTTGGCTGCATCTGGAAAACAGCAAAGGACGTGGTCTCAAATGGCATTATGGTTAACTACAATCTTCACATGATTACCACTACCATTTTACGACAAGCTGGGTATATCATGAGACTGCAAACTGAGGGCAAACGATTACCTACGAAGACGGCGGCTCTTAAAGGTGCCCTCGCTGCTTTGCGCCTGTCCCTCCCTCCTCGTTATCTCAACCCAACGAGAAATGTCTTGAGTGGCGAGTCATGTCCTGATCACCATGCCAGACTCACTAATATTCTTCATCTCTATATGGCTCATTTGATCATCACCATACCACAGAGACTTGAAAAAAATGAAGAAGAGTTTAAGCAGAGTTGGCAGGAGTCTCTGGAGCCGTGCCAGAATATCGTCTCAGTAGTTGAGCAGTGGGATAATCAACATTCCCCTCGTATTGATCCCGCAATAGTGAGTGGTCTTAGGATATTCCAAACTAGACTTTCTAGGACTCGTTCGAACAGTAACCGCTAACTCCGCGTATTACAGTGCTTTATTGTATTCTCAGCTCTTTGCTTCCTAGAACTTCATCGTCGGAGCGCTATTAGTCCGACAGCGAGCCTCATAGCGAGCCTCAACCAAGGCCACAACTTGCTGTTGCTTTTTCTCGAGCACTTCTCGAGCATGTGGGCAGTGCCCCGATTCCTTATACGTACGTGCTGCAACTATCCCATCGGGGTCAGTCACAATAACTTATCATTAGCAGAACAATTCAGGAAAGCACAGAATAAATCTAACGATACGCAATTGACATATGCCGAGGTCGATTGGCTTTTGAGCAAGTTTAAAACGCCGCTACACCCCAAGGCACTTCCGCTATTCTCGACTAACGTGTCAACAACTGTACCGGACATGAATGGAAATGCCGACATGACTATGCATCTCGAGAACCTATGGTCTTTCGATATGTATGATATGGACTTATAAGTTATGCCTATTGCTTTAAACAAATCCTCAGCTGGGCTTAAGGGAGGCGGTAACTACTCGAGCATATATGAAAACCATACCCCTTGCAGTGTTCCTTGAATACCCAAGTAATCCATCACAAACCATGAAACAATAAACCTCGGGGAAAATCATAAAGAGACTTGCAAAACGGGCACCGAAGTTCTTTTATCCGGGCGCTCTCCAGCTGTCAGGTGTAAAAGTCACATGAGGGTAGCTGTTACCCCTAGGTGTGGTTTTATTAAGGATTCTAGTTATATAAGGCTGGGTCGCCTCCCAAAGGAGTTGGGAGAGACCCAGGAATCAATACTATCGAGCCCTTACCATATACTGCGATCTACCTGTGACCTATCTAGCGACCTAGTGGCTACATCTTCACTCCGGGGAATATACTCCTGACACCAGCCCTGTGGCAGCCTACTACTATACTTGGTGAAATGCGAGAAATCGCCTGCAGTAGCGTAGTACTTGTTCTAGATCTGGAGGACTTGGCACTTAATATACCAGGCGAATATTCAGAGTATGGAAGGGATATTCTAGATGTTATGTTTACTCTATAATCACCACCCCCTACTGCGAGTCGTGAAAGATCCGCATGTCATTTATGGGAGTCTAACAAAACTATCAAATCTCGGTACGCATTCGGATAGCAAGTCGCCACCAACTCCGTGTTTGACTCTTTGCCCTAGAGTTGCTCTTGCTCTTCTGCAAGGAGGCCTGGTACTTGCAGCACCGGCACTCCTCACACATCTCGCGAGTGTCGACGTCGAAAAACATACCGACCAAAAGATTCCTGCCGCAGACATCGCAGGTCTTAAATGTTCTCATATCGTAGGCCATGTTGCTAGTTTTTTTCCCCCGGAAAATTGGTATAGTCTTGGTTTTGATGATTTTTACTGTGTTGTGTAATTAGACGAAATAGATCTCACGATGCCTGCAAAATTGTTTCTTAAATACTGGCATGGTTGTTCAAGGGAGCAAAGGCGATGCGATTGACAAAGGGGGGGATTCTTGCAATTGTACGAATCTTTATCTGGTTTTCGATTACACCTCTAGATTGTTGACGCACAAAGCACTCCCAAGCTAGTCACTGCGCAAGTTAGAACGAGCAAAGGCACGACGTGTGGGCAAGTGACCTAGCCTAGACCTTAGCAAACAATGAATAAGCTCTATTATAATATTTCAGGTTGTTTATCAAGACGTCTACACGAGACAAAGGGAGATAAGTATTCTCGACCTCCTCCTACATTGATGATCTCCTCTGCATAGGGAAATATGTACCTTTCATGTATTACTAGGCATGCGAACTTATACATGGTCATTCCCATGCACCTTTCGGATCCTGGACCTGAGACCGGCGGGCATACAAGACACCAGGTGAATGGGGCAACGTTATTTACCACTTCTATCCACTTATCACATAGTTTTTCCATCTATAATAAATACAGATTATCTTTGATAGGAATATAGCCATTAGCTTAGCACCTGTCCTAGACATAACCACTCAAGTGTCTTGCAATAGACCAATGACAATCTTTGTTCGTTTCCCGACAAGTTGTTCAGACTATTCAGAAGTACTCACAAGCCGCGATAATTGGTCTACGAATTTCTCATATGCATTGCTCCCTATCTCGAATTTATAGTGTAGGCAATTAGACAGTAGCTCAGTCCATGCCAACAATTAATTCATCCTGTGACTTATTGCTAAGACAGTATAGTGAGTGTCAAAGAGCGAGAACGCTACTTCAAAATTCAGATCCTAGCAGTTAGTTATCCAATAAACGACAGGGAAAAAGTGACCTACTAATTACAACAACTGTTACCGTGTGATACCGCCTCAAAACACTTCATCTTCTCCTCGAAGGATTATGTACCCCTGTAATGTGTTTTATAACGAGTTATATGCACATGATATCAATATCTGCTCTTGATTTGGCAAATGTGACTGATGCAAGTGCTGGATTTCAACTGGGAGGAGCAATGGTGGTGTACCAATAAAGGAGAGTATACACCTAATCTATAACTTTGACCTCATATATGGCTATGTGGGGAAATAACTGCAGGCGATTACACGGGCAAGTGGGCCCACCCTACCCCTACTAACAAGAAAAGGTGCCAAACCAATGGGCAAATGTTATCGCCATTACATCCGTTATCTACGAAATTCTGTATAAAGAGATGTACTCTTAAATTCATTGCCTTTATTGGTTATATACCCTGTTTTTAGTGGCTTGGCTAGAAACACCCGGCTGCAGTTATTCCCCCCTCAAAGGGATAAAGTACCGTCGTCCTCCGCATAGAATGAGCAGCCTTAAATCTGCGGCTCTCATCTGCTAACAGCTGGAGACAGCTGCGCTACTGTGTGAGTTACTCCGCACCTATTATTATATAGCAGCCTACTCACGTTGCAGCACATGCCACTTTTAAGGTTAGGTAGTAGATTCGACTTACTAGATTTAATGAAGTTTAATAGAATTCGATAGTTTGTTAAAGGTGGCTGTATTGCTAGGAACCAGAGTATTTGCATATGGTCTTTAATAATGCTGTGTGCGGCCAGGTGAGTAGGCTGCTGTTACAATTTTAGGTGTGGGGTAACTCACACAGTAGCGCAGCTGCCTCCAGCTGCTAGCAGATGAGAGCCGCAGATCTAAGGCTGCTCATATGAATGCCTGCATGTCTCCATCTTCTTCACAGCCACCACCCAGTCCTTGAGCAAATATATATGCTGGAATTCATCGGCAGTACCAGTAGACACCAACTGTTGCCATTATTTTCCTCCCACCTTTTGCATTACCTTGAATTCAGGATCCTCTAAGAAATAGCTTAAATTATCTCTTGGCGGCTTAGCCCAAGCAGCTAGCTGACTATTGTCGCAAGTCCTACACCATGACAATCACAGTTGATCCTCGCAATATCTTCAGGCATGACGAACTACCTAATTTTAAGAGCTCCTTTCGGCTCTTGCGTATAATATCAGCTCCTCATGTTGAAGCGGCACCACAAGAAGAACAGACTGGCAGCAAACTCGTTGAGTGTGAGCTGACTGAATGGTTAACGGCGGATGCTCCGCCATACCGCGCGGTCTCGTACACGTGGGGTGACCCCAAGTCCACCACATGGATTCAAGTCAATGGAAAGCATTTTCAGGTGCGGCAGAACTGCGAGTACGTGCTTCGACAGGCATATAGACATAGTGGTCCACGGGTCTATATCTGGATCGACGCTATCTGCATCAACCAGGTCGACAACTTCGAGAAAAACCACCAGGTATCTAACATGGGGAACATATTCAAGTATGCAGAGCGTGTGCTAGCATGCGTAGGTGCACATGATACATACAGCCAGTTCTTGATTCACACTCTAGTTCGACGCTCGAAGCTTTTCTTGCAAGCTAGTATTCGCGAAAGTCTTTTGTACAAGTCATATAGTCAAAGTGACCGTGCCTTTAATTTGGCACTCATTCTATGGCGGTTCAGATCCTCAGAGCCTCAGCGCCTCGTTCGCGCGTTTCTCGAGTTGAGCTGCAGACCGTACTTTCAGCGAGTGTGGACTTTGCCAGAGTTGTGGCTGGCACGCGGCGTCGATCTTCTATGTGGTGAAGACCATGTCCTCGCTCAGACTCTTTATGGTCTGGTCACGATTATAAATAATGATTTGATCCCATACAGCTCTATCAGCGAGCCTTGGAACAGAGACATACCGCTCCTAAGGAGGACGATCAATCTAGCTGTGGAAGCAAGTTGCTTGTCCAATCATGTCCCTCGCCTTAGGGGTATTTCCACCCGTCCTAAACACATGCACGCCTTATCTCCAAAGCGTATTGACCGTCAAGGGCTTTTTATGGCTCTAAGATTGTCCCAGTCACTACAATGCGATGATATCAGAGACCGGGTATATGCGCTAATCTCAATCGTGGACTGGGGCCCTCTGAAAACAATACAGCCCGATTACGATAGAGACGTATACGATCTCATGTTGAGTATCCTGCAATTAAGCATCCCGCAGCTAGCAAACATGAAGAAAGCGATGAAGTGGGCAACGCAAACTCATAAAATCAATGGCAGATTCGAGGATACGATTTGCCATAAACGAATATCGGCTGACGATATTCAAGTGCTGGAACTTATAGACTGTCTTCAAATTGGCGTCCAAACAAACCCAAAGCTAGCACAAGCAATTCATGATAGACGTCATGATATTAAAGATAGGCCTGCAGGTGGGACTGCACGTGAGAAGCTTCCACCTAACGGTAGGTATACATTCATCTACCGAGGAATACAACTTCTTGTCGACAATGGCGCTTGGAAACTCGACCTTCTAAGACATAAGCACCAAGGACTTAGCAGCGTCTGTCTTCTGAAAACCGTATATGGCAACGAAGAACGCTGGGAGACAATAAAAGCTCTACAGCAACCTCACCATGTGGTTATTTCCGATAAGAAACAGCCACAAGCACTACTCCCGCCATGTGTCCAACCTGGGGACTGGATCGTTGGTAATCAAGAGTTCGGTCTCATCATTCTGAGAAAGAGAGCTGATGGTAGATATAATATTGTGGGGGAAGCCCGTGCTCCTTGGCCTATTTATTCCTGTATGGAGGAAATCGGCAAGCTCTTTACGGTCTTCTTCGACCCTGAGGACCTTTTGGTACTCGCCCTGGGCAAGGATCGCAAAAGTGAGGCGTTTTTGAAGGCGTCTGACTTCAGTTCAGACGTTGACCTACAGTTAATAGTGCGCTCACTTGAGAATGCGGTATGTTCCGCTGAAGGATCTTCGTATGCTGAAATGGTACACTAACAGAATTATGGAACGGTTTTACTTGTATGTCTTCCACGACAAAGCCAGTGTCTATTCACATCCTCTTTTTATACAGCAATTTCCTAATACCAATGTCGACAACCTGAAAGGTTTTACCGGAGGACCCTGTTGCTGACTTGAGGAGAAGCTCGATTGTATGGCACCATGTTCTGACACAAATGTAGATAACAGTTTGTAAGGCTGATAAGACCTATGTTAGTATACCACTAGTAAATAGCGTATTGGGTGCTTTTCATTTACTATAGTGGTGTATTCATCTCAAGTTCTTTGTCTTGAACATTTAAAATGGAAAAAAATCATTCAGGAGGTGATTGCGTTGTGAGTGCAGCTTGACGCACACTGGCCCCTAAAGCGTCAAAGGATATTGTCAAAGTGTTTAGCGGCAAGGTGTTAGGGCAGGAGTATTGTCAGAAAGAAATAGCGTAGTACCATAGAAAGTACTACGGTTAACCTTTTAACTTTCTGATAACTATTCGGGGACAGTCTTACCTCGTCATCTATTATAGACTCCAGGTATATTCCTAACTATCTACCTAGGTACTCCTATATTGTTACAGTTCGAATAAACAGGCCTTGCCGTGCTAGTAACTAGAAGGTAGAAGCTTGTCTTGCCTGCCGGTTCTATTAAATACTTTAGGATATATATTACATTAACCTGTTCCTAGTTGGCATGTATGTCTCTTTTCAACCGATATCAGATCTTTGTTTTGTCCTTGGGACTTCGTATGCTTGCGTATCCTACCCTAGAAGTTGGTCAACACCGCCCTCTAGCCTCAACAACGCCACGTTCTCCTGCCAGCGCAGCCACGCCATACCTTGCAGGAGACTATCTGTGAGATCATCTAGCTTTTTATCTAGTGTCAGGTGTTTTCCCTCTGCTTCGTTTTGCTCGACGACGCGTTTCGGCCTGCTGCGCTTGATGCCCTTCAGCGCCTCTCTATACGCATCCAGCATATGGCCGGCTTCAAGGTTGCCTGGTCGGACAATCAGATCCCCCTGACCGAGCCAGCGGCCCAGAAGGTCAATCTTCAGTTTTTTTGCCTCAGCGCTCGTTTTTGGGCTGTTTGTCCGCTTTCTCCCCGACTCGTTTGCCGACACCTTTATTTCGTCCCCCTCAAGCTTCTTGCTGTGCCTTGCACCTAGCTTATCCGCATCGAGAAATAATTGCCCGACGCGCTCGGGTCGTATAGACAGCACTTCCCCTTCCCATACCTTAACGTCGCGCAGCGTCCGCAATGAGGCATGCAGTATCGCCTCCAGCGTGTTTACGCGCACCGTCCACTCCTGGATTGCAGGTCCACCCCCGCTACGCCATCGCTGTCGCTCGATTAGGATATGAGTTGGAAGAGGTTTGAGTCGCAGTACTGTTTTCTGGAGGAAGGCGTTGGCTGTCTTTGCTAGCGCCGCTGGGGCGAAGACTCCAGTGGTTGTATCTATGTCGAGCGTGTCTCCATCGCCACTCTGAGCGGGGGGACTAGCTGGGCCGTCGAGAAGTGAGAGACGCTGCCATGCGTGGAGCTTGATTGCTGGCGGACTGGTGCTGAGAAAGGAGGGCGCTTGATTCGCGCCGCTGCACTTCCTCAGCTTGGCGTCTGTTTTATGAGACGAAGGGAGGGGGGTCAGCAGGCTGAAGGCGAGGTTCTTGATGCCGAGATCGATGCTTAGAACTACGGGCGTGGACTGAGACTTTAACGGGACTGCTATATTGCTAGCGGCGGTCAGACGCGCGATGAGCTCCTCTTTGCGCCCTCTCAATGGTAGACCACAGAGAAAGGAGAGGCGCTTAAGCTGCTCGGCACGTAGGGTTCGCGGTATCATGCCAAGCGCGGGACTACTGGCTACCATGATGGGGACGTTTGAATGCTCAATAGTTCCACCCGCCTGCTGTCCGCTGCGTCCTCTCTAACTGTCACTCGTGATGTGCCATGTGAGTGCGAATTGGCTTGCTACCAGGTGAGAAGCAAGCAAGGAGAGATCGAGTGAGGCAACGCGTCTATTCCATATTGGACCCAGCCGAGGGTGCCTCACGAAATTTCAAACGACGTTATATCGTAAAATCTGTTATGCCCGTCCGATATTTTTTTTGGTATGGAATTTGAGAATCTTAGTATTGTGACATATAAGTGTGAGATGTATCATGAAAATAACATCTGGCGTAGTTTAGAAGATGATTCGAAACTAAGTACCAGCACCCCCTGTCGCCTCAAGTCTACACTAGTCTAGTAGGTATCATCAGGGTTCGCCGGTCTTTGCCTAATTGGGTGTACGTTGTGTTTGTAATTATTAAGGGAACGCCCGCCGTTCCGCGACCCTGGATTCCAAATCGCAACCCCCACCTATAAATCTTTGTTGCACAGCATCCACTACTGTACCAACCTGTCCACCATTGTAACATCAATAACTAGAACTTACTAATCACATCAGTCAGATCCAGCACTACAGCACCTCCTGCAGCACCTGCGCATTCCTGCCTATCATTCTTTTCGCGAATCCCTTTGCTGCAAGGACGGAAGAGAAGAGAAGCTTATCCTTACTAATTATCTGCTTCCCTATTGTACAAATAACGTCATCCCCGCTTATGCTCCCCTCCCCCGCCTTGCCTTACTGCTTCTTTTCGTCTTGTCATATAAAAAGCAGGGTGGTATGCAAGCGTTTGTAATTCTCGGAAGACTTTCTGCTTCTGCTTCTACTTCTACTTCTGCTACTACTATTACCACAATCCGTTTTTCGAAGACGACCGCGTCACGAATAATATCCCTCTCGAGACACTTTTCCTCCTCATCCCGCACCATGGCTCCCATTTCCAAGGAGACCGACTTTCTCGTTATTGGCGGTGGAAGCGGCGGTCTTGGCGCCGCTCGCATGGCTGCCGGCAAATTTGGTGCCAAGGCCATGATCGTCGAGTCTAACCGGTTGGGAGGCACATGTGTGAACGTTGGGTAAGTCAACATACACATGACAGCAAAGACGGGGACAGAGGGAACAGATTGCGCTAACATCTTCATATTCAAAAAACAGCTGCGTACCCAAAAAGATCACCTTCAATGCTGCCGCCATCGCCGAGGCGATACACGAGAGCAAAGCCTATGGGTTCCACGTCCAGGAGACGGCGCCCTTCGACTGGGCCACCTTTAAGGAGAAGCGGGACGCCTACGTGAAGCGGCTGAACGGCATTTACGAGCGTAACTTGAAGAACGACAAGGTCGAGTACGTGCATGGCCGCGCGAAATTACTATCCAAGAACGACGTCGAGATCACCGAGGATGACGGGACCAAGAGCACAGTGCGCGCGAACCGGATCCTGGTCGCCGTGGGCGGGCGTCCCGCGAGCCCCCCCGACATCCCCGGCGCCGAGTTCGGCACCAACAGCGACGGCTTTTTCGACATCGCTACCCTGCCTAAGAAGGTCGCGCTCGTGGGCGCCGGATACATCGCTGTCGAGTTCGCGGGTATGTTCAACGCCCTCGGCGTCGAGACGCACCTCTTCATCCGCCACAAGACGTTCCTGCGCGCCTTCGACCCCATGATCCAGGAGGGCGTGACGGCCGAATATGAGCGTCTAGGCGTGCATCTGCACAAGCAGTCTGTGCAGACGCGCGTTGACAAGGACCCCGCCACCGGCAAGCTGACGGTGCACTACAAGGACAGCAACGGCGAAGGCCAAATATCGGACGTCGACCATCTGATATGGGCCATCGGCCGCGTGCCCGAGACGGATAAGCTCGGTCTTGAGAACGCGGGCGTGAAAGTCGACGAGAAGGGCCATATCGTCACCGACGCCTTCCAGAATACGTCAGTCGACAACATCTTCGCACTAGGCGACGTATGCGGCAAAGCCGAGTTGACGCCCGTCGCTATCGCCGCGGGTCGGCGGCTTGCAGAGCGGTTATACGGGCCACCCGAGGTATTCGCCAACGCGCACGTGGACTACAGCAATATCCCAAGCGTCGTGTTCGCCCACCCCGAGGTCGGCTCCATCGGGTTGACGGAGCCCGAGGCCGTTGAGAAGTACGGCCGCGAGAACCTCAAGGTCTACAGCACGAGCTTCACGGCCATGTACTACGCTATGATGGACCCAACCGAGAAGGGCCCCACCAAGTACAAGGTTATTTGCGCGGGGCCCGAGGAGAAGGTCGTCGGTCTGCACATCATGGGTCTGGGATCCGGCGAGATGCTGCAGGGCTTCGGCGTGGCCATCAAGATGGGCGCCACCAAGAAGGACCTCGATTCGTGTGTTGCCATTCACCCCACGAGCGCCGAGGAGCTCGTCACTCTTAAGTAAACAGATAGACGAGACGATAAGCAATGGGGCAAGGGATGCGGATGAAAGAAAGGATGAAGATCTGCAAGGAAAAGACGCAAGAACAAATATGATACCTCATAGTCACTGGCCATGGCAACTAAAATATAGCTTGCACATTAGCTCAAAGGAGGTAAATAAGGACAAGTATCTCATTGACAAAGCGAGTAAAGATATCTGGCAGCATTTTGAACTACAGACGGGTTATAAACATGGGGTGATAAGGAACAAGGGAGAAATCAAACAGTTACAAGCGAAAATCATAAGCATTTGATTGCATAGAACTCAGTTTAACTTAGTAATTTGATTTACCGTTTACTATTGAGACATTAAGATTTTGGCACATGCACATTATTTCCTCGCCCTTTCCATCCGACACAGGTTCTAAATCAACCCCGAGGCCAAACCAAGGGGCAACCAGCATCTATAGTGAAAGGGCAATCAGTCTCTATATCCTTGACGCCTTACGAGTGCTCTTTTCCCCGCAATCTTTGATACTAATAGTCAGTTGAAAGGACTAACCCCTAATTTTTGTCCAGGACTCCAAACATATATGCAACTGTTTAATCAAGACAGAATGACAAATGCTCCTCCTAGACTGTTTACGCTGGTCCGTTTAAGGAGACGGTGCGATAGTTGTGACGCGAGAGTGCTCGACGCAGTTGCGAAGCTGTCGCAATATGAGATGATATACAAGCCTGACACCAGTAATTTGCTGGCTAGATGCGTATAGTACATGCTAGACACCAAGAATTTCGTAGCCAAGAGGTACAAATGAGGCTTGGTGGTTACACATAATTAAATGCTGTGCATTCGTCGTCGGAGGGGGAGAAACAAAGCAACATTCGCCTAGAATGCAGGCTTGTTTCCGCCGTTGAGCCGATAAGTGGCAGTGCTCGTGGTTCCATTGGGGCTGAGCATTGTCGATGACCCTTGCCGTTCATCCCCAGCCGACGTAATGGAGGAGATTGAGTTGAGGGACATTGTCGAGGTGCTATTCATGGTGTTGGTCCGAGACATGTTCAAGCCCCCCATGGAGATCAACGCGTCAGCCCGCTCAAAAACATTTCCAGAGAAAACGTTTGCAAAAGAACCACTCTGCGGTGTTGACGGTACTGTAGCTTGAACTGCCGGACCGAGCGCCGCACTTTGAGGCGTCATTGGCAGCTGCATCTGCGTGCTAGTAGAGCTCGATGAGTAATGACTCGGAGAATAGTGACTCGACGTATCTGAATAATGTCCCGCTTGTCGGAGAAGGTTCCCCCAGGGTGATGCCATGATTAAGCTGCTTGTTTCCTTAATACTGATTTGGATAGGCCGAAGCCGGCTCTTAACGTCCACTGACAGGCTGACCTGGTCCATGGTTTGCTTCAGTTTGTTTCCAAATTCAGCCCAAGAATCAATGAAGCTCTTGCAAAGGCTCCAGAAAATAGCATCCGTCCTGATGCCCGGTTCTTTAAGTTTGATCATAGACAACCGATTCTTGAGCATTTCGGTTTCCCTTATGGCGATTCCGCACTTAACGATTAACGCTCTCCAACCATGTATGACAATATCTGGAGATCGTTGTATTTCTGCGCTGCGCTTGCCGTTACTGAACTGAACATTCAGATTTGGCAGCGTACGCATGAGTAAATCCGTCGACTTTTGTAAAGACAAGAATATCTTCTCAAATTGACGCTCTTCTGCTGGAAAGTCTATTGGAAACCGCGGATCAGTGCTCGAAGAGGCGAAAGATTCTCCGGATCGGGGTGTAGCAGCCATGATCTGAGCAGTTCGATTATTGCCGTTGAAATACGGCAGTGAAGCATCAGTTGCAACCCTGAGATTGCTAGGGTTGTGAATAAATGTGCCAACGCGGGGTCTTGTACCGAGACCAGGACGCCCAATGGTTGGAGTGACAGAATTTTCACGTGAGTGTGGTTTGATTGTGTTATCCAGTCCCGGCCATCGGGCACTGTAACTAGGAACATATCCGGTGGTCCCTCTTGACGCTTCATATGTAGCACGAAGCTCCATGACGCTATTGTAAAATAACAGCATCAAATTGCGAACGTAGCGAGGGTCGCCGTTGTCGACAATCGTGTCCATGTTCTCTACCAGGATGGAACACACATGGCTATACGCGTTGATCAAAGTGAGGACAGCCCTTTGAACATTTTCGTTCTCACGCAGCGCGTGGCCTCCACTGTCGAGAGCAGCCTCGTGTTTCAGAATTTCCTGTTCCAACTCTTCAACGTGGACATTGGTATTATAAAATACGATTTCAAGACTCGAGCGTTTCGCCGTGCCATCGCTTGTCAATCGAGTGAATAGCTGTATCATGGGGTGAATCGTAAATATTGCGTGTAAAATACCCTTTGCAGATTCGAGGATCGGGTCAAAAACCCTGGACTCCCGGCGCTGTTCGGGTAGAACAGAGAGTCGCCGAACATAGTTGGGCCGTTGGAGAAGAGGTTCAGCAGGGCTACTTGGACTAGCCGTAGAGACATTCGAGTTCGGATTTCCGGTCATAGATGAGCCATGACTGAGACCACGGTAGTGACTAAATCGGTTGTTCGCTTGACCTTCATCCAATGTCCCCAATTCACTTGGCTTTCTTGACATGATCCCCATCCGCCTATTTCGTTCAGAGGGGCGTTCCGGTCGACCTGTCTGTAATACTGTCTCGCTGTTGGACCGCAAGCGTTCGTTGGGATTGCCGATTGTAAGTGGCATAACGCTTGGCCGCCTAATAGCTGTGCTCTGCTGCGAGAGGCCTCGTGCATGCGATCGTGATGGTATAGGAGGTGGTCGCGGTATAGCAGGCGAGCGGAGATCCAAGACGTCATTGCCATTGACTCGAATTGGAAAGCGTCCGCTAGTGACTCGTTTAACTGGCATCCGTGGCGTTTCGATATCTTCGCCGAGCGCACCTCCACTGTGTTCGGCCATATTTTTCCTCTCGTTTAGACTTTTTTGAGCATGCTCCCTTAGAAATTTCTTGATATGGGCGGTGACTGTTACCTCAGCAACCTCCCGCTCCTTCAGGAATCCCTGATTCGGTGGGCTACTTGCCTCAACCTGGAGTTCCTTTTTGGGCGGGAATATGATATTGTTGCCGTCCAATTTTAATACCTGTAGAGAGCCCATATCTGCCAGGCAGAGCGGAAGCTCTTCTATCAGGTTCTTTTGTACAGCGAGCACTTTGAGTGAAGTCAATCTTGCAATCTCCGTAGGCAGTATCCGGATCTTATTGCGGCCTAAATCCAAAATTTCGAGTGACTTGAGGTCACACAGCTGTAGAAGCTTATCAGCCAGTATTGACTTTTGTTTGCGTTTGCCTGCCTAGCAAACTCATGTAGGAATACTTACCGCAAGTGGAAACTCTTTGATGTGATTATTCCTCACATTAAGATACCGCAGAGAAGTGCACTCTGAGAACCTGACCGGGAAGGAGGTTAACTTGTTATGGGAAAGTGCCAATCTGTACGAAGGTAGAGTACCAAGTTAGCAAACCAGCACGTTGGGACTCGAATGTGCAAAGAAACCACTGGGTGGGAATGACTGACCGTTCCAGTTCGTTTTTTATTATGTCCACCACTTCATCTGGCAAGTATTCAATATTCTGCCGACTAAGATCGATGGTGACACCAGGCTTCAGGTCGTTGCTAACACCGCTCGCTTCAGCCGCTTGGCTTTCGTTGTCCTGCAGAGCGGCCTTCATCGCCTCTCGAGCGAGATTGATAACTTGGGCAGAAGACATGGGAGCGGATGCGGATAGCTTCGCGCCAAAAGCGGCTGAAGGCACATTGTACTTCTCAGGGATGGGTGGCGGCGGAGGGGGAGGCATGCTGAATGTTGGAAGAGGAATCCGCCTTATCCCTTGGGCTGGATTTGTCGGCAAACCTCTCGACAAGGACGAGTGAGGATGTATGACAGCAGCGGCCATGGTGGCCGAAGCAGTATTCATGGCGCTTGATCGTCAAGGCCAGTTGTTGTAGATATAGGGTCGTATAGGGTCGTACAAGGGAGGCGAGACAAAGAGTTGAGTCGATCGTTTCAGGGTTCTGCTGGCGTGCCGTCCGGAATATGCGGATCTCCAATGCCTACGCTACAGGAGCATCAGGCCAATTGAGGTTTCGAGATCGGATAGGTGGGATTGACATTCATCGATATGGTCATCGCCAGTCGCAGAGAGGAGAACAGGTGATAGAAGTGTACAAATCGCGCGGTAACGAGGGAAGAAGCTGTCGGGAAGAAAGAAGTATCGGGTAGCCTAATAGGACTGGCTTCGACACGACACAGGTGGCGGTAGGATGCGGTAACTGGATGCGAGAGAGCGTTTCAACGACAGGTCTTGGCGTCTCCGACTGGAAAGCTGCGAGGTTGAAACGACGCAACACTAGGTGATGTCGTATTGTATGTGCAGGTATGTAGGTAGGCCCTTTGGTAGCCTCTCCTATGCAGCTGCTGGAGTCTGGGAGTTGTTTTTTTGGGGTAGGACGGATGCGATGGGAGGCGTCAGGGACAATTCCTAACAAGGGAACATCTTTCTGAAGGGAGAGCCTCTTTGCGACCACTCTTTTTTTTTCTTCTGGTATGAATGGGAATACTAGGTTAGGTACCTGGCCTGGTAAGGGGGACGGACCTTTGTCAGTCACTGCCCAGGTGCTATTGCAGGTTGTCGAGCTTTTTCGTCTTTCCATTCAGGGGGTGTGTGTATAACGGAAACGTGATAGGTCAGTGACAACCTGGGCCACTAGGGCTACTAGGGCAACTAGGGCAACTACTGTACCTAGCAAATCAGGGTACGGGCGCTACCCTATCGCTACCCGCTAGCGTGCAGAACTGGAACTGTAGATGGTACTACTGTTGGGTGCCATTATCACTGGTCAGTGATGGAGCATTAGACGCCAACTTGTTGTTCCCAGTGTTATTGTGATTGATTGATAAAAGACAGATCAGTGGGGGTGGTCGGTCATGCAGACAATATTAGACAGGTTTCTCACTAGATATTCCTGTTTTCCTATCTTCCTAAGTATTCATAGGTGCAGAACTTTTCAGCCCCTCCTCCGTCCATTATGGATGAAGGCGCCTTTTAAGCACGGCTTTCGCTGAACGAGGTGCCCGAGCCACACCTTGAAGCTGAGAGTTCCCTTGCATTCAAGCAAAGTTAGGAGTAAGTAGATTGGCTGGTGCTAACCCCAACTAGGTAGAGGCAGGTACCCGTCAGGGGGGCTGAAAATCTACTAAATTTACCCCTGCTCAATACCTAGGTAGACGCACAGACCAGCAAGACCTTGTAGTGGAAGGAGCGCCACATGTTGACATGCACGTTCTCCCACGCGACAGCGGAGAAGGCAGACCACCTAGGCAGAGGCTAGACCTGCAAGATTGTACCAAGGCCAGTGAGCAGGAATTCATCTATTATAATGATAGAAACCCGCTCCTGTCCCACAGCCACGGATTCACATACATAACAACAGCTGCCACAGCACCAAGCAGTCCGTCAACAGTAGTCAGTACCTAAAAGGAACATCGGAGTTGTATATTGAATGCATGTCCCGGACAGTTTCCAAGCTGGATCCCAACAGCACGTTTCGGGAATACTCAATTGCTTTCAATGTGAGAGTCTATATGTTGCAACTTTCCTGCAAACCCCCGGATTCAACGCTTTCATTAGAACTACAACTTCTCGATCCGGCAGAAAGAACATGAGGCAATAAACCGTTTCTGGGGGCTGCTACTAGACAGTTACCATAGAGGTAAGGTTCGTTGAAAAACAAAACCTCATCAGATCAACAGTGCCGGTTTGACTAGCAAGGTGTACCCCTTCTACCTACTGATCTATCTACTAAACATGAAAAAGGAGGTCCTAATGAGACGGAGCTATTTCTTGATTTATGAGATAACTGCGCAATATCAAAAATGCCTGGTCTAGTGAGGTCAAACTCGTTCATTCTTCCCGATCTCGACTTCACCCTGCGTCGTCAGTTCAACAAAGCCAGCTTTCGCCCATTTCAACGAGAGATTATTCAGGCTGCTCTGGATGGCCACGATGTGTTCATCCAAGCAGCGACCTCATTCGGTAAAAGCTTGTGCTTTCAACTCCCGGCCGTGGTCGACCATGGAAGTAAGTACATACCAATAAAAGTTCACTAACTTGAACAAGCTGACTCTGACAGTCACGATTGTCGTATCACCCCTGTTGAGTCTGATGATGAATCAGGTGGAGGCATTACGAGCTGCCGGTATCGACGCTAGCTCGTTTAACAGTAACACGCCTCTCCCGGAAAGAGATCGGATTCTCAGTGACTTGAAAACTGGACACCCACGCACCCGACTCCTCTATGTCACCCCTGAGCTATGTGCAACAGATCGCTTTCGAGATCGGCTGCAAATTGTGTATGACCAACGGGAACTGGCCCGCATCGCCATTGACGAGGCACACTGCATCTCCGAATGGGGTCACGACTTTCGTAAAGACTTTAAGCGGTTATCCTGGTTTCGCGAATCATTTCCCGAGGTCCCTATCATGTGTCTCACGGCTACAGCAAATGACCAGGTCCGCAACGATGTATTACACACTCTGTGCCTCGATGTAGAGCCAGATCGTCTCAAGTCATTTACCATGACAGCCTATCGCCCAAATCTCCATTTTGAGATTCGATTTACCCGCGACGAGGATGACCATCGACTGGAAGACTTCTTGAAATGGATTCGAGGCGTATATGAGCGTAGAGCCCAGGAACCGCGAAAAAATGAGTTAACTGCTCTTGGAGAGAGACTAGATAACGTTTCGGGCATCATCTATACAATATCTCGCGATGAATGTGAGAAGGTCGCCTCTCAGCTCCGCCAGGAGGGCATTGGAGCACAACCCTTCCACGCAAAACTATCGAAAGAAGTCAAAGAACAAACCTTGGCAAAATGGGTGCTCAATGAGCCTGGCTACGACGTAATCGTGGCCACAACAGCGTTCGGTATGGGTATCGACAAAGACAATGTGCGCTTCGTCGTCCACTGGAGACTTCCCAAGTCGTTTGAAGGATATTACCAGGAAGCAGGAAGAGCTGGACGAGATGGCAACGCTTCTTATTGTTTCCTATATTACAGTCGCGAAGACAGAGACCGGGTCTGCAACCTCATAATACGTGACCGCGACACCAAGAGCTCAAACTGGGAAGCAAGGGCCTCGAGTCTAAGGGCACTCGCCGAATACTGTGAAAACATCACAACCTGTCGTCACAAGGTGATTTGCGACTATTTTGGTGAGAGCGACACCCCGGCGTGCGACTATGCCTGCGACTATCACAAGGATGTCGCAGACCTTCAACGCCGATTCCTGCGCGGTCTGGCGAGCGAGGAGTGGGTTAGTACGCAACGCGAAGAAGGTCTTTTGGAGGCACACTGGGACGAATGATAGCCTACAAGCAGGGTATGTTCCTTTCTGCTACCAGTCATGTGTCACGGGTTTTATCAGATCGGACTAGTCGCTGGAAGCTATTACAAGGTCCCTACCTATAATCTGCAGGTCGTACTTAAAAATGACGCCCTTCCCTTCCAATCAGCCGTCATCGAATGACCCCGCATATGCAAGCAGCTTCAACCAGAAGTCCCAAGCTTCCTTCTCGAATACCTCTCGATTACCTACTGGCTTCTATGCTCTTGAGCACTGTTTCATCTAACCTAGTCGTTTTCATTTCTTGTCTCCGTCCTAATCCTGATCTGTATGTGCGCCTAGCGATACTGTGGACCCTTCGAGGTGAAACTCCTTTCATTGCACCCCGACCGATCCAAATGTCCGACCCCGCCGTAGCCAACCCGGCAGGTCCCCCACCTCCTCCGGTGTCCGTCACCGAGGGGAGCCCGGGATCTTTGACGATCGCGTCACTACGGAACGACCATGTCGCCGCTTCTTCTATAGTCTCGGCCGGCAGCCCATCGAGTCAGCCACCAAAATCTCCACCCTCTCTGCCCTCTTCCACCTCGAAAGCTCCGGCATCAGTCTCGGGCTCGCGAACCGCGACCCTCACCGCGACCTCACCACCAACCACAGTCGGCGCCGGACGAATTCCAGGTCCAGGTCCAGGTCCAGTCCCCGGTACCGGGCGCTCAAACATGTCCTCCCTAAACCCGCACCTCCCCTCGCACAACTCGCAGCTCCACGTCGCCGAGGCGCGCGCCGCGCTCGTAGCGTCCATGTCCAATATGCTCGACAACGAGCTGCAATCGCGCGCATCACTCCTACATTCCAACGCCAGCGCTTTATCGCGGCAAGAGCAGGACGTCGCACGCGCGACCGAGGCATTACGCAAGGAAAACGATAAGCTCGCCAAGGTTGCCAAGGACGCGGGGCGCAAGATCAAGGAGCTGGGGAATGTGCAGAACTGGGCCGAGGTGCTTGAGAGGGATTTTCTCGTCCTGGAGGAGACTATGAGGCTGGTTAAGGACGGAAATGGTGGTAAGGAGAGTGATGAGGGGGAGAGCTGTAGTGAGTGCTCGGGGAGTAGTTATTGGTCGGGGAGTGAGAGTGGGAGCGAGCACGGGGGTGGTGCGAGGGCCGATAGCAGGAGATCTGGAAGTTCGACGGGAAGTCGCAGAGGTAGTGTGAGTAAGGAGCAAGAACAGCAAGCGGATGGGAAGTCAATGGAAGCTCTTGGGAAGGGAAAGGAGGTGGACGGGAGTGTTCTAGACAACACCAACAGTAGCGGTACTACCGGAGATGGGGGAAGCGCTACTTCCAGTGCATCTCTTTCCGGTTCGGCCTCGAATCTGTCTAGTTCCACGAATGCTACCGTCTCGCTTGACGAGGCTATCTTGGAAAGCCTGGCAGAGGCCATGGCGACGGACATGCGCATAGATTTCACATCGGCCGAGCAAAGTACAACGTCGTTGCCAAACGCCCCGTGAACCAGAGAGCGATTCACTTCCCTCGAAAATAGGGACAAATCACACTAGAAATATCTGGATGGCTTCGTGCGATAGCATTGGCCTACCGATCCAGCCAGCTCTACTCTACTACACGAGGCTCCCAAGCCAGGGGAACTTGGCTAGACGAAGGCGTTATGAGGCTACTCTCGGTACAGCGAACGGGTTTAATGAGTCCACAATCTAATGAGCTTTACAGCATTTGATACCTTATTAGAAGTGATATATCGCTTTTTTGAATTCGAGTCTATCTGTATTTTACTATTATGATGGCTAAGGATCTGCCATAATTTATATAGATCGTTCAGACTTCTCTACTTCATGCGTATTAGTGTCTCTCGACGCCCCCGCTTTAAAGCCCCTGAACTGCCTATACGCCCCGATAGTGTTAACTTGATTCCGCGCGTTCAATGTAGGACCCCATTACAAAAGGCCAGGCAGCATGACAGACCGCTTCTTCTTGTACTTGTCACCGAACTCCTTACGATAGGCCTTCTCCTTGCCCCAGCCCCAAATGTACATGAAGTACGAGCCAATGGTGATGAAGACGACAAGGGTTGGGGAGCGCGTGACGAGAATAATACCGATCCATGCGATGATCTCAAACATGTAGTTGGGGCATGTTACGAGGTTGAAGCCTAATCCCCTAGGGATCTTTCGGGCCGTCTCGCCAGGCTTGCGAAGAGTTGAGAGGTACCAGTGGACGTTGGCATTGCAAAGCTCACCGAAGAGGTACAGCGCGAGACCAACGAAGTCCAGAGGCGAGGACAGAAAGTCGCCTGCTCGCGCGGCCGGGGAGAACGGAGCGTAGATCTCGAGTGCGCCCAACAGACCGGCAAAGAGCCAGTAGAAGAGCGAGTTCCGCACAATGAAGGCGGCGGGCATCGTGTTTGCACTGAATTTGTGCACGAAGAGAACCTCCAGCTCCCGCTTCACGAAATGCGCCATGATCATGGCAAAAGCAACCTGCTGCGTCGTCGTGAGCGCACCCGAGGCCGCGGTAGGAGTCGGAGCGGGCACGATGCCCTTGAGGTAGGGGTATACGGCGGGATATAGATGGTTGCGGACGCCGACAAAGAAGGGGTGGAAGACCAGGGGGCCGAAGTATTCGCAGAGGTAGACGAGTCGCCAGGAGATTTGTGGGCCTGTAATTATACAGAACAAGTCATGGTTAGCTCGATGAGCTGCCACTTAAGTGTGAATTACGTACCGAGGTCCTTGATTATGATCTCTTGGTGCTTCATGACGGGCTCCTGCTCTCGCAGCAGGGCATTGCGGTCCTTGATAGTCTTCTTGGAAACAGGATCGAAGATACCGATTCGGTTGAAGTCGGATGTCTTGGTCGCCCGGGCAATTTCCTTCTTTGTGTACTCAACGGTCGCGTCGTCCGGAAGCTCAATGGACGACGGGAGGCCCTTGAGGCCCTTGCGGGACCGGTTGGTGACTTTAAGTGTAAGCCCCATGTTCTAACAGTATGCTTATCTGCTCTGCTATAAAAGAATGAAACGGTACAGCCAGCGTGTCGTCATGAGCTTAAGTTGGTTTCAAAAAGTAGGTATGGCGAGGGCGAAGGGATGAGAAATTGAAGGTTTGGAGCTCTTCGGGAGTCCGCGGGCGCTTTGGGAAGTGAAATTTGTTGAGCCACAGCTGCTGAGAGCTCCCCGCCAATCGTGACACTACCTTACCTGGTAAGTATTTTTGATGGTCAGGGTTCTGGTCAGGGTTTGGGTTGCAATTTCGACGTCATTATTGGTCCATCTTTGTTAAAGATTGACTCCACCGACACTTCTGCATTCTAACCTAGCCTAGCTTAGCCCCATCTATATTGTCAATTGATCAAGTTGCCGCTGCAGCAATGCATGTGATTGAGGGCATCTCTCCAGTTTCTTGCCTGCATGTGTTTTATAAAGGAGAGGCGATGAGCAGGCAGTCCCGATCGATTGGGTCGGTACCTTAATTACTGTAGTATTTCAACTTTTTTGATGAAGCAAGGGTGATCTTTATCTGCGATCTTTAGGGCCCGTTGTCTGGTTTGACCAATCATAAATAGGGCCCCTTCAGCATTGACAAACCAACTTGTTCTCTTAACTAGATAATAACACAATTACATTCTCTACATCAACCTAGTTAGGGATTTATTATCTACTATTTTTTATTTTTATTTTTATTTTTATTTTATTACTTGCCCACCTCCTAAGGTAGGGTCTCTAGTAACCATAGAATTAGTAGTCTGCAGGTGAGCTTTTTCACTTTTACAGATGCAACCATGTGATAGCTAGTCTACTTCATTACCAATTCAAATGATGTTTATGCATGGAAACGTCATAGTAAGTAATCGAGCTAGCCATCTGTTATCCCGAGTACAGTATGAACGAACACTTGCGGACACAGCGTGTCTCACTCAATTTCACGGTATCACCCCACCTACACCTTCACACCTCAACCACCTACCTAGAAACCAACTCGAAACCGAATCATAGGCCATGCATCGAAACCAGCGTCATTCGAGTCATTCAAGACACGATTAGGCCCCCATGGCTTTTTAACAGTTCAATCACCAGTAATTATTCAGAGACCCATTTGCGGAGTGATGCCACCGCCTAACACACCCGAGGAGGGCTTGGTGTCGACTACCTCACCTGCTACTATATCCCTCCAGCCGTTCGCCCAGGGAGAGCCTTCGTTCCCCATTGTCGACCTCAGGGCGCTCGATCACGAGGGCGAAGTGGACGAGAACCTGATATGTCCGATATGCCGCCTTCCACTAGTATCGCCGACCATTACGAATTGTGATCATGTGTTCTGTCAAAAGTGTATCTTTCAGGCTCACAGTCTAAACCCCGTTTGCCCAATCGACCGTCTTCCATTGAAACTTGGCGATGAGATTAGAACCGCTCCAAAAATCATCCATAACCAACTCGACAACCTACTCGTCCGATGTCCGAATAGGTCGCGCGGCTGCAGTCTTATTGTGGCAAGGTCACTTGTCGAAAACCATGTTGCCCGCTACTGCGACAAGACCCTGATACCTTGTCCACATCCCTCCTGTAACAAGACAGTAGCTCGCAAAGACTCTGGGAAAGGATGCCTGCATTACGATGTCAAATGCGAGTATTGCGATTATGTATATGAGAAGGCTGGCTTGGAAGAACATCAGGACAACCAGTGCACAAACAGAAAAAAAAGCTGTGAGTTATGTGGAACCGAGTATGTGCGTCACAAGCAAGATGAGCATATAAATGAGTGCCCTGAAGCAGAAGTACCATGCAAGTTTGCATCGCTCGGCTGCATGCGCCTAGCGAGGCGCAAACAACTTGAAGAGCACTCACGGCTGTGTGAGTATAGGGTTGTTGGGCCTGTTGGAGAACAGCTGGCAGAGCTTCGAGCCGAACTCAAAGTTATCCAAGAGAAAGACCAATTGAAGGAGCGACGGATCAAATTCCTCGAAAACAAGGGGTTCTCCATGTCCACGGCCAATACGTCGGAGGGAATGGCGGATATCAGTCTGCCCGAGACCACAGCCACCACGGATCCAGCCCCCTACGAATCCCGAGACCAGTATTTTCTATCGCTCTTTGAGACGATGGAATCCAAAGTTGAGCGTCTATCATCCGCTCTCAACGAAGTCGAAGGCCGGCATTCCGTCATGCTATTCAACGAAACCTTACCCATCAAAGATCAACTTACTGAGATTCGTAGTACACTAGGTGTCCTAGGTATGCACGTGCGCTGGTTAATGAACTTTCGTCTGCAGGAAAGAGGGAGAGTCGGAACTAGTTCACCGAATATAAGTGGCTCTTTAGCTGGGACCCAAGACAACAATAACGACCCAGCCCTATCTCGACGCCTTAGTGATGCTCTACGAGAAAACCCGCCACGGCTATGAAATGAATCAACAACTTCGCGTGCAAACTGTCTAGAGACTTCAGTCCGGAAAATGCCGACTATTGGGAGGACAGTGGGGTTTTGGCCTACGGCCTTAACCTCCCAATCGCTGACTCCGTGGCATCCATCAGACGATAATATACTTCTTCAAGATCAGACTGATGACAACAGTTTCTCTCGACGGCCTAATATCCGGCTCTAGACAAGTCATAGGATTCGCCTAATTAGGTCACGATATCTTTAGCTGCATGTTTTCATAATGCCAGTGAAGAGGCATTGCAGGCTCTCAGCATCGTGCTCATGGAAGTGGTCAAGACTCGACGGCGTTACTTCTATACTTCCCTCGGTCAGTACCTATGTCTCAGAAGTGGCAGAGATTCATGAGAACGCATACCAAACTGCTGTCGGATCAATGTATCGCACGCACGGCACTCCACTCTGAAAACTTCTTTGCACCTATCGGCCATGTACCCACGGCAATTTTGATATCAGGGCGCGGCAGCACATCCGGAGAATGCAGAGGAAAATCGTCCAGGGCAAAATGATCGAGAGTGTAATGAAAAGGGCCCAATTGACGGTCCCCACTAGACACATTGTAAGGATGACGCTTGATCTCAGCCAAAAAGCGAAGACCCTTGGCGCCGCCCAAAGAATGGTATTGAACATGTGTGCTACCACGTCGCAGAGAGCTCCAAGGATGTTGACTAGTCCCGCGACAATGATTGTTAAGTAGTGGATTGGGAATAAGAAGAAAAGTTCTGCGAAGGACATTGTGCTGGTTCTAAACCGCCCCTCTAGAGAGGAATACTAGTAAGGATAGAGTTGTTTCCTAGTGGTAATAGAACGTGATCTCCACTGTCGGATACAGATGATGTTCCGTATAGTGATTGGTAGACTACCTTCAAGTCTGCTTGAAAGTTCTCTTCGAAGGGAAAACTGAGTTGGTCAGCTTCGCATCAACCGAAGAGGCTGAAAGCTGCCTACCTCATAAGAAGATAGGAGTACAGTGAGGACCGTTTCAAGGAACTTGAATGCGACTGTCTCGCTCTTGTATAACCATCTGCACACTGGCAACGTAATTGTCGTCTGGTGTGTTCGTGTCGGGCAAGCACCGTCGAATATCGTGAATCATGCAGTTGCTCACGGATCTAAAGCTGGTAATTCATCCAACCCATTAGTTTAACGTCAAACACCTGCAGGGCCCATCATTTATACGTCAGTGAAAGAAAGAGCTAGAAAGAATAGTTTCTCTTATTCATGGGAGGAACGACTTGAAATTGAGTAGCGTGACAGACATGACAGTTGCATCACTCACTGTCGCCATAGGAGGTAGAGCACTATTCAAGCTGTTCCAGGGGAGCGTTGCCACACAGTACTGTAGGCAAGATGCCCCAAGCTGGGCAATATCAACAAAAAAATACCTTCATGCTGCCAGCCCGAAGTTAGCATCACCATGTACCCGGTTCCCGACAAGGTCAGTCTTTCTCCACCGGTGGCACAGGTTGAAGGACTGAATACTTTGCATGTCCTTTACTGCACTGCCCTCTTCATAGACCTGTGGGTCAGTGTTTGTGGTATAATCACATATGTGTAGCATGCGCCGAAATCTGCCACCATCTCCACATGCATCGAGGAATCCCTACATAAGTTCTCACAGAGCATGATTCTGCCACGTACGACCATAGCCTCTGGAGAACTCGGGATCCCGTCTGCTCTCCCATAGATAAGCCAGAGAGCGCCAAATTAGTAGTTGGGTCGGTGACGACCAGCGAATCCTTGGTGTTGTACGTTTTTTTATTTTTAGTTTTTATTTTTAGTTTTTCTAATTTTCGTCCACCGACCACCGGTGTCTCCTTTACTCTATTTCCCCCCCAATTCTTTTGACCGATGGATGCCGTGCTTGACAGTCCATAGTAGGGTTTGTTTTGCATACAAATGTTGAAGAGTTGGTACGGAAGCCTCTAGGACTGGAAGTTTGGGATCCAAAAATGGAACCCTCCATACCACGTGCGATCCATATAAAAAAAGGCGTCTTACATGACCCCTGCCCCATGGAACTGGAGCCAGATCACCGATTCCTCTTGCCTATGCAGCCGTCACCTTATAGCTTAATACCAGTGTTACATTCTTGATGTTGCAGTTCCCGCTTTTCAAGTAACGTAGTTGAAATAAGCACTGGCAGATTGTATAATTGGCCCGAGCTCAAACAACTGAGCTAAGTATACTGTCCTGGAAGACGAAGGGTCTATTTCTATCGTGGTATTTAACACACCACCAGCACCAAAGGGATATACTAGAGCCTAGCTAAAGAAATCTAGCCGGTTTCACGAATTCCTAGCTCCTCCTCACTAGCCAGCATAACCATTCATTAATGCGTAATCTTCAACTGGAAGAAATGCAGATCAGCAGTCTCCGTAGTTGTCAGATCCTGATTGTAATTTCCCGCCTTGAAGAACGCCTTGGGAGTAGTGAAGTAAGTCCTCAAGGTCGTGAACGCATTGTTGTTGATCCTCGCTAGCAGCTGGCCGCCCTCAAACCGAATCTCATACGTAAACCGCGTGTTCACCGGTACCGTTCCGAGGAGCTGTAGATCTTGTCCACCCCCGCCGGCCGCGACCTTCGCAGTCCCAAACTGAATCTGCCCGTCGCTGGTGTAGTACAGCTCCGCAAAGGGCTTGTTGAACCCACTATCTGCTTGGAACACCTGCGCAATGCAGATGTTATGCACGTTTGTGCCCACCAAATCGGCAAACAGTCTGTTTGTGCCGGTGTTGGGGCTCCAGGTGGCTATCTCCCCGAACTCGGTGCGGCACTATGGTTCCCCAGAGTCAGTAACTGCTCTTTCAGGTAAAATAGGTGGGGTTTAAGGGGTTCTGCATGCCCCCGAGACATGCTCATCACCACCCAAAGGGAAAAGTTTGCCCCCGCAAGTTGCTATAACAGGAAGGAAATAACTCCAGGGGCTACATACATGGTCGCTCTCAGCGAACTTGACGCAGCCTGTCTGTGAAGGGCTACCGGGCGCCTCTATAAGAAAGCCAGAGTTAGAATTGTTGCTTCTAGTACAAAATCGGCTCATTGTTGGAGGTTTCGGGAGTATGCAGGAGCATATTGGATATCGGACTAAAATCTTTGCCAAAACGGGAAATAAAAGACTCAGGATGTCGTACTCATCACGAGTGCGCCATCGCCGCTCTCCGTGAAGAAGTAGTGATGCCCGGGATCTTGATACCCGCTGCAGCTCACGAGCTGGGCTGGTTGAACGATTTGCGGTGAACCGTTGCCTATGGGGAGTTGGAGCTCCCATTTGCTGAGGTCAAAGTTGCCGCCCGGCGCACAACTGGGGTCGAGAGCCCCGGCCATGCCTAGAGAGGCGAGGAGGGTGAGGTTGCCGATGAGCTTCATACTGGTGATCGATGCGTACTGGTCAGAGTGTGTGTGTTGTCGACGAGTATACGATCATTAACGAGTTCAGGTGTGGCCTCGCCTTATTTATAAGGTCGGCTTCTGTTAAATAAGGAGACATTTACCCCGCTGACCAAAGCCTTAATTCAGCTTTTCTCCTCTAAGTGATGCCTCTAAAATCTGACACTAAATCCAGAAGTAGTATTTCATATCTGTCACACCATTCAGTCACCAAGCAGCCCTTAACTATTACACAACAGTAGCTTTAATTGGCCACTGCCTGCGATACTCCGGTCAGCTAGGCTTGACCTGTGAGCCTCTGGCGCTTTTAGAAACGCCAATTGCTTACTAAATATATCATCACGCTTGTATCGAGCGTGGTATTATCTCGTGTTACAAATGGCGAAAGTCAGAGGTACATCAATTAGAAAGCCTGGCTGGCGTCAGCATAACATACCGCCTCGCACTCAGCTTATCCCGGCATAATGTGGAAGATTACTAGCTTCCTTAATACTTGCAAATCTTATGTAACTCTTGCTAAAACAAGGGGGTTATCTCATTTAGATGTATCTTCATACTATGTAACACCAGATGTTGAATAGAGAATTATGGGTTTAAAATGGGCATCCATAGATGCCTGCCAAAAGGGGGAGGTGGGGCCGCTGAACCACCATGATAAGTCAGCAAAGGCTTTTTATACTAACGACCTGTTATTATCTTTAATTTAGTTCAATGCATTACTATAAGTATGTAGTTTATTAAACAGTTAAAAACAAAAAATAAAATTTCAACTAGCTACTAGTCAACAAAACTAAAAATACCAAAAAATAATAAAGAGAGGTGTAATAAACAGATCTGGGAGGTGTAGTTCAGTTTCATGGAAGCTGCGGTCTAATTTAGATAGAAGGCGCGGTAAAGTGGGCGGAAGGGCGGGTAGGTAGCAGTGAGCGGTAGGTGCGCAGGGCGTTAGCTGCTCACGTGAGCTAGAGCGGTATGCTGTGATAGAATAATTTTCTACATCAAGAATCCCGCCAAGCTTTTCAATCCTACTCCTCATGCTAACCACAACCACCACCAAATTTTCTGCCGGTATGTAAATAGGTCAACGCCGTGCCGTGTGCGGGCTGTAATGATCCATGAGTAGATCATAGCGATAACCAGCTTGTTCGTGTGATGTTTCTGTGCCGTGGTGATTTTTATATAGCCGAAACAATAGAATAGGTGATTGAGTGTTGATAAGCTGTCTGGTAGGAATAGAAGTTGCGTTATTGTAAAAAATGCTGATTTGTAAACGGTGTTATATGGAAGTTGCGAGTTGATCATATTCTGTCTTTCGGTTTCATTGAATTTCATGAAAAGCGCATTATTAATCGCAAGAATAAACAGAGTTAAGAACAATGTGCAGACATATTGAGACTGTTCATCGGTTCTTGCTTACTTCTCACACCCATTGCCATATGTGGCGTTGCCCGATCAAGCCCATTATAACGCGAAAGTATACAGAGCAAGCAGATTTTTTCGTTGTTTTCGGCATTTAATTACTTAGTCCTGCTGTCTGTCTCGTTATATTCTCATATCATTGCTCATCTGCTGCTCTAACACATGATAATTATTGATATCTTGCTCCGTTACCCGGCGATGACTAAGCATTGGTTTCCTTTGACTCACCATTACCTCTTTGTCATAATGAGCAGGGTGAAATCCAAATCCCACTGAGCTGTGACTGGTTCGAGCGGTTATAGATTGTATATGAGGTTCACTAATGGCAGACTGAGAGCTGTTCTGTCAGAGGGTAAAGGGTTAACTGTAATACCCCCCATTGGTACTATGCTATATATTGCTGACACGTTCTCAGATGTAGGATCCGGGCGGAACACAACTCAAAACCCGAGAACACAGGGCAAGTAAGTTCGGGGTCATCAGGGAGGCCTACCTGTCTCCATGGTTTTAGCCATGGGGAGGTCACTGCTTTCACGTAGACTACAATGCTACGTAGTACACGAATACAGAAACCCTAGAGGCAGACGCATCAGCAACTTCACGTAAACTCCTAGGTGAGCATAGAGATATCGTGCTCGTAGCTCTTGGGTTGGCAACTGCTGCATCTGGCAATGAGGCTTTTCGATCAAAAATAGAAACTGGAAGGTTAAGAAGCCAAAAGTACTAAAGGAGGTAATAATGACATGGAGGTTTATTCAGGGATTGAAATAGTAGGAATCATAGAAAGAAGAGCTTTTGGCATGCCAGAAAATTTCAAAAGAAAAAAAGGTCGCCCGAGGATGGACCGTTATACTGTCAGGCTAATTTTTTGGTTGTGTGAAATGTGGCAGACTATTTGTGTTAATATAAACACTCTAAGGCACATTATCTAGATTTCTAATAAGAGAGGAACCTATTGCCCCCAGTAACTCCAACCTACCCTACCTATCAATTCTCCGAGCCTCACTGAAACCATTCCGTCCCCTCAGGATCCATCAAGGGGCCTTGCCATGGTAGAAACTTAGGCCTACTAGTCCCCAGGCATCGTGGCCTCCACTCACGAGCATCTAAGACAGTCTCGCTACACCCCTCACCGCCCCTCACATACAAGATCGCCGCATCCGCCGTCTCGCGCACGAGCTGTGACTCGCCAGGCTCATCAATAATAAAACAACCCCACCGATACAAGACATCGAAACTCTTCAGGCTCTTCCCCACCAGCAACTCCCAGCTCCCCGTGTCCGGCCCGTACAGCGCCTCCTCGCACAGAAGAATATCGTACAGTAACTCAATGCTCAGTCCCGAGGGCGGCAACTCGACCTGGAAGTACGAGACTGGACTCCCGGTGTCAGAATCGAAGCTCTTGACCACGTCGAGGCTTCTCATAACGGGCGAGGACGTCCCGAACGTCGGACTTAGCTCGCGCCACGAGGCCTCCGCCCGCAGGAACGCATCCCGGCGTGCCGGGTTGGAGGTAGCCGCCCACGGAAGACGCCGGAACGGTAGTGTGGCGTCGCCGTCAAGCGTAAGGACCCAGTAGCGTGCGCGCTCGGCTGCCGTGAAGCAGTCGGCCGAGTTGAAGAGGCCCTTGAACTTCTTTAGTAGAAGCGGGTTGATCTCGGCCTCGGAATCCTCATGGGTTTCCTTGGAGTGCAGTTGCAAGCGAGGAACTGGAGCATTGTTCAAGATAGCATCCTGGATCACCCCCCAAAAGCGTCTGCTCACGCGCTGTGCGAGGATCAGAGACTGGAGGTCGATTGCGCTGAGGAAGCGTAATACCAGAATCAGAGTCTCGGTTGGGAGGTCCTGCAGTACTGCCATGACGGGTACATTAGATCCCAAGGCCGCGAGTCGAAACTCTATATCAAGGAAACCGTTGCGTAGCCCATACAACCGCAGATATACTCTTGACACTTGTTGTTGATGAGAAGGTGTTGAATGATGCTGGTGGAGCAAAAAGGTGGGGATAAGATTCAATCAGCCGGCGGTTAAAGTACCTTGCTTGCTTGACGCTGTCATCAACCCCTTATGCGGCAATTCGATGCTCGGATGTACCACTGGCCTTGAATAGTCGCCAAAATTCCAGCTCACACGTATTTTTGGATTATTTCCTTCTAGAAGTGATACACATAGACATAGCATGCATAAGAACAATGACATTTTGTGAGGGACATATACTTAGATAAATGCAAGCTATCTTCAACTTCATGATCATCGTCAAACACTAAATTATGTGTATCTATATACGGTCTAGATCAAAGGGCTCCGTTATAGCCGTCTCGACTGCTCTTTGACTTTAAAGTAAGAGTCAGAAGAAATTACATACGTATATGTTCAGCTCCTGTGTAACCCCGAGTCTCCCAGTACCTCAGGCAAGTAAGTGATTAGAACTGGAGGTAGTCACAGTTCGTGAGATTGTAATGAGAACGTCATGGGACGGTTATAGTTGAACGGGTAGCTAGGTTGGGAACAGCCTCTAGCCATCATCTCTGATACATTAATATCACCTACAGTACTGTTATCTGAGTAATAAGTGAGTCGGTACTGGAATCATATAAATGGTGTTGAAGCTAGTTGGAGCGTACCTTCGAATTCTCACATAGATGGAGTACATAGTCTCAGAGGAAATAGTCACGGAGTGGACAAAAGGGCCATCACGGATAGGTAGGTGTTCTATTACAAGGCTCAACAGAGTACCTAGTCAATTAATTACTAACCCTCTCAAGACTCTAAAGGGGTCCCATGATGCCCTTATATATTTATCAAAATAGCGATATCATCACCCTACAGAGTTACTGTTACATATTGGATCTACCCACCAGATAACTAAAAAAGGGGCGAGTATTAGAAAAAGTACGATGTATTGAAGTTAGTGGCTAAATACTCAACCATAGTCGTCTCACAACTTCCTCCAAAGCTTCTGACACACTATACCTTCCTCAGGCTTCCTAACTGTCTCAGGCAAGAGCGATTTATTAAACCCAAGATAGTTCCAAGTTCACTCTTCCAAATGATCTTCGCCATGCTATCTTTGACATTAGTATATTCTCCAATCTTGATGAAATATTCAATCTTAATCAGCATCACAAAAACTATGACTTGTTATCAGTCCACCACGACAAACTGTCATTAACCATCAATATTCAGCATTCAGCGTCCTATCACACTACCAATACAACACTCATTACACGCAAGAAGGAACATTATATAAAAACCCGAACCATGGATAACGCCGTCTTTGATCGTGAAAAACGGCTCGAAACCCCCTTGTATTGTATTGGCAGGGGCTTCCGTGGTTCAGTATGGGGCTGCTTCGATGCAACGCAAGGAAGCGTTGCCTTCAAATGCGAAGACGGCAAAGACGGCGGTCAAGGCAGTTACCTATCCCTACAAGACGAATCTGATATGCATAGACATATTCGAGAAGTTTGGGATCGGCGTCCCGACTACTTCGATGTGTTTGCGATCCCTGAATGGTACGGTTATGTCTCCGAACAAGACGCAAGAGCACTTCTTCCTCGTTTCCCGCAGGGGCACAACCCTTGCAATATGCTACTGACCGAACGTATCCAACCGATCCCAATAGACTTGCGGTGTACGCTCATCGATATGTTCTGTCCGCTAGAAGAAGTGCCTTCCGTTGCTGCCAACCCCGAAAACCATCAGTGTTTAGTTAGGCCATACTTGGGCATGCGGCGTAACAGCTTCCAGCGGACTGACCGCGACTTTACCCTGCGTAACTACCCGCTTCATTTAGACCAGATGGAAGAGATGGACTTCGACATCGACAACTACTCGCTGCGCATCGCCCGGACACTTGCGTTTATGTATTGGGCAGCAAAGGTCGACATGAACGACGTGGAGTTCGTTATAGGAGGGAAACCCTCAGCCAAATATGGCTTGCCCCTGTGGATACTCGACTTTGACTGTTGTAGAACTATAACGATGGACACTACTGGGCTAGAGCAGGCCGCGGGCGCGTTTTAGTGCAACGCCCCCTACTATCCAACACCAGGAAATGAGGACGCACGAGATATTCAGCTTTAGGACCGTTTTAAATCGCACTTCCTCGAAGCAAGTTACAAGCTGTTAGGAGAATCCACTCTCCCAAACCGCCTTATCCATATGATTGAGAGTCTCTCGAACATAATGAACTTTTCCGGACGGAGCGAACCTCGCGAAGAGTGTCAGCCCCTCGAACAAGCTGAACGCCGCGAACAGGGCGATCCTGTCGATAAGGATGATTCATAGACATGTTAGGCATGTTAGGTAATATTCAGCATCACCATGCTAGCCGGCCCTTTCTTTCAACACAGCATGCGTTGCATACAATAGGAGTCTCATCGTCCTGTCATTTTGGAGTATAGCTTTAAAAGTTCATCAACACTTATGATTTTGGTAGGTAGCGTGGGGAACGCTTCCTTCGTCCCGGCTATTGCTAACATTAGTGGATAGGTTATTACCCCTTGTTGGAAGGAATAGCAAGGAATGTAAGGGAGTAGAATTGTTCTTCTAGGAAGAGGATCGGTAAATAGCCACAGAAGCGTTATTTCGGAGGACAAAGCGTTACTTACCTGTCTCTACTAGTCATTGTACCAATTATGAGAAGTAGTAATAATTAGCCTCGCTATATGCCAAGATAACTTGGTACAAGGCATATATTCTCTCATGAGATCTCGCCTATTCCCGGTACGATAAGTAGTGAGCAGCTTCAGAATTATTAGGGAATTACAGTATTAACGATCATTATCATCTACCTAATGTCTCCTCTTGGAATGACTAACTACGAATATACAAAATAACAGCTAGATCCGGCACTAATCTTACCCAAAACCTCCAGGTGTTTCAGTCATAGAACTTCCTCGGCCAAATATTCATGGCCGTCTTCAAGCCCTCCGTGACAGTCAACCCAGCATGAATGGTCCTGTCATCTCCAGTCCCATTAGGATGCAGATTGACCCAGAAGAGCGCATTACCAGCAACAGGTTTGAACGCGAGGCCACCCTCCTCATGTGCTCGCCAGAGATGCTTCGTGTCGTCTCTGCGCGAGTGCGTGTTGTCGATGTATGGGAACCACGTCTCGCCGCCCTTGCAGTCATCCTCGAGGATGGCAAAGAAGCTCGCCATGCGGTTCCATGTGCGGCCGCGGCCATGCATCCCCTTTCGTGTCGGCTGAGGGCTGTCGTACCAGTCGTGATGCTTGTTGAAGAGCTGCCCCGCGGTATAGCGCACGAGTTGCGGCGGGCCAATGTCATCTTTGTCTTTATCGATCATACTCCCCATAAAGTTCTGGGCGCGCGTTAATACGCAGTCCACCGTCGGGTTGTCGCGTGGCAGCCCCGCCGAAGACGACGTGCGGTCAGGCGTCCCAGTCAGTCTACCGTTCTTGAACACCGTCGAAGGTGAGAATGCGCTCTCACCAGCCTCGAGGAGCTCGGTGATCTCGAAAGGCCGCAGGAAGTTCTCGATGTAGATGAGGAGCGGGTCTAGGGAAACAAGCTCCGTTGAATAGGAGTGAGGTCGACATTCGTAAGCCGGATTAGGTTCTGCATCTTCAGGAGTCGACGGGCGAAGAGCGTGCGGTAGGTATGGCGAGAGGATAGGGAAGATTAGACCCCAGAGCCAAGGAGATACAAACGCGAACACGGCGATCTTGGCTACCGCCGAAATACTTGGCGGACGGGAAAAGCGGGTCATCGTGAGCCGTTGGGTTGTATGATGTCCGGTCTTGAGCAGCGTGTGAATCTCAACGATGGTACAGCACGTTTCGCAAATTCGCTAACCTTGACACGATGGTCGCCATTTGATAGATGAAATCGTATTATCGTAGATAACTTCATGGTAATGTTGCTGCAGAGTGTAGGACTTCACAAACGTGTCCTCTGTTTATCCGGAGCTACTTCTTCCGATGGCCTAAGGTGTAGGCTGTTATGATGCAACGTTGTGACATGCCAAGAAGTCCCCAACATGAGTATGAGAAAACTTGAGCGCTCGCTTGATAGAAGAAAAATACTTTCCAATAGGAGATCAACCATATCAATTGCCGAGAACCGCAGATAATAACAATGGTGATAGTGGTTTCTTTAGAATAGCATCCATCACCGGCAAGATTAGATATTGCGTTCTTCCTAAATTTGTATCATGACCTTAACGTCGATGACCGTGGCCCTTGCCATCTTCTTCAATAAGGTTCTGTCATCGGCCTCGCGATACCTTTCCCATCCATCAAGACCTTCCTTGGTCTGAATACTTAGTGTTTCGTAGCCTTGTTTGATCACTTCTGCTACTTGCATACTCGTAAGGTTCTTCCTTGATCCGCCAGAGTCAAGCAGTGACTTGTAGTGTGCGGTGACGTTGACGAGGGTATCTATTGAATTTGAAGGCCGTCTTGATAGGCTGTATGTATCGCGGAACTTTACCAGGACTTCGCCGCTTTCTACAACCTTGTAGAACAGGTCGTCGTATGCCGCCGGGGTTGGAAGGAAAGCTTCGCCAGCAGAAAGTGATAAGGCCAAAAGATTGACGACGAGATCTAGCAAGGTCTCAAAGTGCGCCAAGACCTTCAGATCAGACGCGTACGTGGTTAGAAAGCGGATGAGCGCCAGGAGAGAGCGGAATAACTCGGACCAATGGTACTGTATGCGTGTTCGAGAGCGCGATAGATAGGAGACGATCCGTAGCGTAATGCCAACACAGAGTGTATACAGACTCACATCTAACCTTCGGCGAAGGTTATGATTGATGCCATCGACCATAGTATCGAGTACGCTTGTGGCGAGAATACGTTCTCCCTTGACAACGGGGAGGTATGGTTGCCGTTGTCGACATAGTCGCACAGCGACTTTACTCTCCTCGCTACAAACGCGTTTGCATAAGATCTGATCTTCGATAAGCAACCGAAATACCATGAGACTGAGATGCGCATAGTTTGTAGCCCTATTTGAAAGGAACGCATGTTGAAGAAGATAGGATGTCAAGGAAAGTAAGCTAGAAATGGGTTGTTCTTCGCCCTTCTCGGCGGACATTGTGACCAAGTTAAAGCAAAAGAGTTTATTGGCATGACTAAAATCGTAGGTGCCAAGTAATACAGCTGCTTCCTCGCCAGGTCTGGTACAGGTTAGCCAAGTTATACATTGGGACACAGGTAACTAACAATCTAGCAAACATCTGCTTCGCTGCTTCTGAGTCGTGATTGGGCTTCTGGTTTGCTTTGGCGCCCGGAGCGATCTTGCCCAGCCCTATCATGCTGAGCGTATGTGATAATGACCACCCCTCGGGTAAATCTTCGAGAATTTCAAGGTATTGGCCTCTCAGATTTTTGCAGGTGTGCCCGACGCATCGAACAATCTTTTGTATAGTTGCCTCGTTGACGAAGTCGTTAAGTCGGAGCTGGTATGGGTTCTGGAATTCAAATTTGTTGTAATTCGCTAGAAGTCCAAGTAATGTGAATGGCTCTAACGCCCTATCCGGTGAGTCGAAGTCTTGAATGAACTACATGACGTTAGTTATATATGCGACTACTGTGCTACAAGGTATCCGACCTTCATAATGGCTGGGAAGAGATCTCGATGGATAAAATACGTCAGGAGGCTTGTTTGATAAGCACCAGACGTTATGGACAACACGACCTCGACTGCTCGTTGCCGAACCTCGACTATATAACCACTTAATTAATGACTCTATTGCCATCCAAGCTAGAATAAGACGTACTTGTTTTCCCATTGCGAATGATGCCGTCCAGGGCGCCAACAAAGTCGGTGAAAACAGTGTCAACCTGGTCGAGTCCAGCCAAAATCGCGATTATATCCGAGCTTGGATTCGTATACTTCTTGGGGAGAACGGCGGAGAAAAAGGTTGTCAGGGTCTGCGTGATACGTATTAGAATCGACATATCTCGACCTGCGTCGCTCGGGATTGGGTCCCACCTCAAGCGCATGTAAATCGGCTGCACCGTTTCCTGTCTTCAGGCATGCCACTGCGCGGAAGAAGAGTTGTTGGGTCTGAGGCTGGAGGTGTATTAAGTCGTTCGGTCCGAAGTCGTCGAGTATTTTCAATAGCGAAGCACGGTCGGGCTTCAAGAGGAAGAATTCGCGCCAGAAACCCTCGGGTTTATCGCCTTCGACGTCGACATCATCCTAGTGGCCGATAAGGATCAGCACATTGCTGGATGAACTCATGTTGACAGCAAGTTTAACGTACCTTGGAATTGTATCGTCAGTTTTCGTCCATCTCTATGTTCTCACGTGAGGGAGAGTAAGCTTCCGAACCTTGAATAGCGCCTCGTATAGCTTGACGATCTTTTGTTGAAATATTTCAGGTCGTGCCTGTTGGGTCAAGGGAGATGCCTCCATAGTGAAAAGTGAAGAAACATGAGACAGTCGAGCTTGAAATAGTCATGACAATGATGAGATGCGGTCTGTCAAGCCAGTCATGCCACAATATCCGCCAAGCTGACCTCGGTGCAGCGCATTGATCAGAATGCAGCTGTTGCGACACGGTATCGGTATGCGAAATCGGGTATTGGTACAACTTAGGCCATGATCGCCAACAAGATGCGCTAGCTGAAGATGCTAACCTAGGTGGACTACATACATACTGTGCCGATAGAATAATAGCACGGCATTTTGCACTGTAAAGACTAGGCTAACATTGAGAAAGCCTACCCGGACGTAAACTTGAAGTTTTAACTCACCCCAGATGAACTGAGGTTGACCAATATGGGCGCTTTGATTGGTTCTCGGCCAGAACCGGGACCCTTGACAATTCGATGTCATCAGATGCCGGACGATTTGAAAGCAACAACAGCCCATTTTTTGCCATTAGCTACCAACAATTGTTATACCTCACAATTCCTAGGCAGTTCATATCATACAGCCAACATACAAACAACTCTCTAACCTCTCTTTTACTATAACTTTATATCTACCGCTCTATAAAGAATTCACTTGCGTCAATCACGGCCTCATCCTCGTCTTCTGCAACAGCCCACGAATTTCAATAGGCTCGGCTTGTAAAATCCACAATGAGTTCACCGAGGGTGGCGCTTCAACGAGCGCCCGGTGTTCTGTTCAACTGCTTAGGTCCCGCCACAAAGCCTTCGACGAAGCGGCCTTGTCTACGTGTCCTAAGACGATTCTCGCAGACCCAATCATGGGCGACTCCGGAGAAACTCCCAGCTTCCTCTTCGCCCTTTCAGTCATACCCTCTCCCCTCGAGGCTGCCCTCCTCACCTCGCAACGAGCCGATACCCGAAACCTCCATCGCGAATCCTATACCACTAGTACACGAGACACGACCGCCTGCTCAACCTAGAGCAGCAGCATCACAACCAGATAAAGTACCGGAACAAGAGGCGCAAAAGCCCAAACCGGTGCCGCCCAAGCGCAAGTTTAAGCCGCGCAAGGCCGCGCTGAAGCTTACCCCCACGGCTGTGGAACAACTACGGCAACTCTTAGACCAGCCGGAGCCCAAGTTAATCAAGGTCGGCGTGCGGAATAGGGGCTGCAGCGGCTTGGCATACCACTTGGAATACGTCGACAAGCCAGGGCCCTTTGACGAGGAGGTGGAACAAGACGGGGTCAAGGTGTTGATCGACAGCAAGGCGCTCTTTAGCATTATCGGAAGTGAAATGGATTGGGTGGAGGACAAGCTTAACGAGCGGTTCATATTCCGGAATCCAAATATAAGTAAGTTGCCATCGACTAGATAGGACCATGGAGTAGATCTAACCTTCAGACAGAGGAAGAATGCGGCTGCGGCGAATCCTTCATGGTATGATTTTAGCACCTGAAGTATTTATGAGATAAAGACGCTGGATATCACTATCATGCATCGGGCGGCGTTACGCGGTTTAGAATTTGAAGTCCTTCGCCCACAGCGTCACAGCGCGCAGTTGTGGCATTTTAGCAGGCAACTTTAAAAAATATCTATAAAGATACGAAAGCGACGCATTGTTTGGCATTACCACTCAGAGAGGGCTACTATCAATAAGATGCCTGTGAGAATTGTTCTGAGGGGACCTTGCTCAAGCAGAGCTGATAGAACTCTCCCTCATAACGCTATAGCATAGCTGTGCGATCGTCAATCCTTCATATGATTGTAGAAAGAAGAGTAAACCAACGTGTATGATAGCTTTCGATACTCATCAGACTATCAGCGCGTAAAGGTCAAGCCGCCATATGGTGTGTGTCACACCTTGCGACCTCCCCCCTCCTGCAATTTGTGCTCATCGTCAGGGATATTCGGTGCCTAATCCAATTAGCCTTGCGACGGCGTTCAGACTCGAGGCATCTAACCTACCTAGGGGACAGCTAGGACGGAAAGCCTTAATGATAAGGCGGCGGTGTATGTTCGCGATCTTCTAGTAGAAAATCAAAATATTCGGAAACGGCCATGTAGGCGACAGCCAGCGATACGACAGCGATGGCGATGAGTTCTGAGTTCTTCATGGCGATGAGCTACACATACACATCCCGTGATGTGTAGATGGACCCATAAAGTAGGTAGATGCGATTTTTTTTAATAGATTTGTTGTTGACTCTTGTTGTCCCCAGTGGAAGAAGATGCGACTGCTCAAATCTGACAGAAAAGTAGGACTTTCAAAAGATAGGTCGTACGTATTGTAAGAACCTTGTAGGCCTTTTGCATGCTAACGCCTTTATTATGCTCTGTTAGCCAGAGTCACGGAACTTTTGGAGCTTGACGAGCTAAATTGATAAATGAGAGCTTATTAGAGCTTATTGAACCGTACGACGCTAATGATTCTCGTCGTCTCGTCTCGTGGAACGTGTTACTTACTGGAATGCGGTCTGATTCCAGCGCTCTTAGGGGCTTATCTCTGAACCGCGCTGCCCACTCTCCCATCTCACCGAGGCCCACGACCTGCTGCACCATAGGGCCAGATGTTGGTAAACCGTATCTACGGGCACCAACCGTTATTGTAGTAGACAAGCCGAACGTTGTCGGCGGCGACACAGTGCTTCGCAAAGAAGCACAGCGTGTCAATAAGCACATCCATATTAATGTATTGATCAACATCACCATGGATGCGGGTTGTGTGCTCAGCGCTGTACAGAGCCAAGGCATGCCGAAATGCTTTGTCGGCTTCGGCCGTGTTATTCCAGTCCGTCTCAGCATTGCCTATTCGCCTTTCCATCGGGCACGCTTTCGACTTCAATTGGAAGCCAATACCCCAAGCCCCATTATAAAAGAAGCTTGGGTCGTAGTCGAAGGTGACTTTAAGGCTAGTCACGAACTGCATGTATTCCGCCAGAGATCCGCATAGAAGGCGAAACGACTCATAGATGTTGTAGCACCCTGGTTGATCCTCATCACTCCATTCATCCATCCATGCGTCAACCGTTGGGAGTTCCAGCAAGAAGTGGTTTTTGCCATAATATATCGGGACAACTTCTCGGCGTAGCTGCTTGTTGACTTGCGCAAGAGCCGGGAGAGCTAGAGTCTTTCTATAGTACGTTACAACAGCTAGCTTGTAGATAGCATTGCGGATCTCAGGCGGGATGCTAAGGATAAGATTCTATTGGATTTGGTGAGTAGGGGTAGTTGAAGAAGAGGAGACTTGAGAATAGATGGCATTTACCTTGCTATCCATGGTGAAGATTCACTAGACTTAGCTAAGGTGTACTATTGACCTCGTGAGGAGGGAGATGTGATACTAGATTCCCTTGGTGGTAGCTGCTGGGAGATGGAACCGACGTTGGCAAGTTGGACCGAAGTACTGCACGAGTAAATAGTCAAGATCTTAGATTACCTGCTGTATGCTGTCGGTTAGGATCGAGCAAGTTTACCTTGCTTAGCTTAGGCAATATTGCATTAAGGTATTCAGGTGTTAGGGAAAGAAGTTAGATGTCGAATGTAGTTAAGACGGGAATGTGAGGGATGTCAAAGTAGGTTATTGCTTCCCTTAGAGACGATTTGCAGAGAGAAAGGCACACCTTTCGGATAATGGTGGTCTCAAAAGAATCTTAGATGTATTGATGTTGGAGGTCTCAGTGCAGTGCAGTGTAATAGGGCCGTGTGTCCACCTAGGCAGCTCTTTCCTCGGTCAATCATGCCTATGCCTTCTCCCCAAGAGATGAAAACTTAAAGATTCACCTAAGATGAAGTACATAATTAGTCTGAGTTAGTAATTCAAATCCTTAGCCCAAACAAACAAACAGTTAATTAATCTAGGGGCCAGCCTCACTTCCCAATTGGGAAATGTTGCTTGCAGTCTGGCCAATAGGCAAGCGTTTTGCGTCTTTGACGAAAGCAACATTTGGCCAAAGAGCGACAGTGGAAAACTAACAAATCTCGGGATATAAGCAGAGTCTAGACTAGAACAACAAATTCCAATTCTACCTACCTACCTACCTATCTTGACAAGTCAGATAAACTAAGATGGCGAAACCCGCAATCCTTAGATGAATCACGGCCCAAATGATGAAAGGCGGCCTTCCCTTGGCAAGCCAGACCACCGAAAGCGACTGATAGGTAACCGGCCCACCACCATCATTACTACGAAAAGATAATTAGAAAAACCATATGAGAGCTTGCATTTGATTCAATAAGTTCTTATGGTTCATTAAGGAGAGGACTACCAGGACCTCAGGAGTCTTCAACTCACCCTCCATATATTTCTTTTGTTATAAGAACCGGGGGAAAACCAAATCTACGTCCACAGGATGTGCATTTAGTCATTGAGCAGTCAGTCACTGTGTAAGGCATTATTATTTATATGCAGAGAGGTATATACGCAGACAGGCTTCAATGGTATGTCGCTGTCTCCCTAACCATCCATCCTATGTGATCCTATTCCCTTCCTTTCCCCACTATCCTTATACAAACCTAATAGCCAGTAAATCCACCAAGAACGCCGTTCACCAAGAATTCAGGCATCCTCGACCGACAAATCAGGGTCGACTTCGGTTCCCAGGTCTCGATCCTCAAGAAATCTGCGGCCCAGCAGGTCATCGGGGAGATAGTCTTGCTGAACTTTGCCATCTTTGTAGTTGGGGTTATATTTATACTCCTTGCCGTATCCAAGCTCACGCATCAAGCGTGTCGGCGCGTTGCGCAAATGGATAGGAACCGGCTTACCAGCGACGCCCGGCTCGCGCAATGCTGCGAACGCATTGTTCAGGCCACGGTAAGCTCGCGTGCTTTTCGGCGCCAGGGATAGAGCGACGGCACAGTGCGCTAATGGGATACGCGCTTCTGGCATGCCAATCTGTTGTGTCGCCGTAAATGTTGAGGTTGCGAGGGTCAGCAACGAGTTGTCAGCAAGACCAACGTCCTCCGACGCGATAACAACCATGCGCCGCGCAATGAAGAGAGGGTCTTCACCCGACTGTAGCATCCGTGCCAGATAGTATAACGCAGCATCGGGGTCAGACCCACGAACAGACTTATGGAAGGCAGATATAGTGTCGTAATGTTGGTCACCAGCGCGGTCGTAAACCAAGGTTTTCGTCAAGGAAGCTTTCAAGTTCTCTTTCGTGACCTCTCCCCGATTCGCCAGGGATATAGCGAGTTCGAGCAGGTTGAGAGCCGTCCGGGCGTCACCATCTGCAAATTTGGCGAGATATGCAAGAAGTTCTTCGTCTAGGGGGGAGGGTGACGTTGGTGTTGCAGAGGGAAGTTCGGACTGTAGCGCCCGCGCCAAGATCTGCTGTATGTCCTCTGTTGTCAGTTTTTGTAGTGTGAAGGTGCGACACCTCGATAGTAGCGCGTTGACGACCTTGAAGCTAGGGTTCTCGGTCGTTGCACCGACCAGGGTGATAGTGCCAGCTTCTACAGGTTTGAGGAAGACGTCCTGTTGTGCCTTGGAGAAGCGATGGATCTCATCGCAAAATATTATCGTCCTGCGCCCAGTCAATGCTAGCTCATTGGCGGCATCCGCAAACATCTTCTTGCACTCTGCGACCCCTGAACTAGTTGCGTTTATCTCGATAAAGCGTGCCCCAACCATATTTGCTATGCAGCGAGCTATCGTCGTCTTGCCGGTGCCTGACTCACCCCATAATATCATAGAGGGCACACGATTCGTTTCAATGAGGGTTCGTAATACGCCATTGGGACCAACGAGCTCCTGACCAAAGACCTCGTCGAGGTTGTGCGGGCGCATACGTTCGGCTAGGGGCGCAACGCGGTTTGTCTTCGTCCTAATCTTCTTCGCAACTGGACTGTGCGCTTCATGAGACACATCCTCTGATTTGGTGGCAGCATCGGCATCGGCATCGGCATTGGCATCGGCATTGGCATCGGCATTGGCATCAGCATTGACGTCGGCGTCGACATCAGCATCGGAGGAATCTTGTCCTGGGCCCTCAGTAAAGGATCGCTTAACACCGGGATGTGGATTTGAAGTCCCTGCAGCAGCACCGTTGACTATGGGCGTGAGAATTTTGTTTGGCGTCGCCTGTCGTTTCGAGGATGGGGTCTGAAAGAAACTGGAAGCAGGACGCTTCTGTGTGGCGGGCATGGAGCCATTCGCTTGAGTGGGAGGAGGCGGCGGAGGGCATGGAGAAGAGGCGGGTAGGTTATCGACGATGAAGGTTTCGCAACCAGAATCTAGGTGGTCGTTGATTTTTGAGGTTTGGACTTGTTTCGTACAAGCTGGGCATTCTACCATGGTGTGGTCAACGGGTTTCTTTAGCTTTGAAAAAGCGGGTGTTGCAGGAGCTGTTTTGTTTCGGTCGGCTAGGAAAGTGGATTTGAAACCTTTGCAGCCATCAAAAGTGTTGGGGACTCGATATGCAACAACGCCACCTCGAGATTTTTCTTGGACTTTTCTTATGACGCGGGTGACACGGGCTGCACGGGTGAACGCTCTGGACGCATCTTAAAGTTGCTGGGGTTGGTCTAGTAGTGGCTCGTACCTGTCCCAAGAATTTGGTGTGGGGCAGCGCTATACTATGTAGCTATGTACATGTAGGTCTACTTCTAGTGTATGTAGGTTTTGCGCTACCTCTACAAACCGCTTATGTCGCATCTAAGAACTACGGTATAAATACCTACTAGGAGGCGGTGCATCGAGCTTGGGCATATCTTAGTAATCTCGGACAGATTCGGCGTAAGAGCAGAGGGAATATAATCATAATGTATCGGGCCTGCTGTACTATCAGACTCACTCGCTCTTTGGAATTATTGGAAGAGTGTCCAAGTCATCTCACGCTTCCTATTACTAACAACGGGATCCCTCTGCCGCCATGTGGTAATATCTAACTCCAATTGTTACTTATATCTATGTATTGCCAAAGTTGTCGACTTTTGCTTCTAGCGTCTTCGCGCCGTGGTGGGGGTTTTATATTCGTTTTAGCTATAGACGCTTGTTACACTTCGGCCGATGTACAAGTCTGGGCCAAGATATAGGTCCGACAAAGAAGTAGTATAGAACTGACTGCACTGACCGCACAAAGAGCTGCAGATGTGATGGATGCAACGGGTATCGTTAACCTGTTCCTAGAATGATTTATTCAACATTTCTTCACTATACACTGCTTCACCTCCCTCTCGAAGGTTTTGCCCTTTTAGAAGGTGGTTGAGGTGCGGCCTCGGCCTCACTATCCTCTTCCTCCGACTCAACATCCTCGTGGTTGACCTCATCTTCATCCAACTCCTCCTCGACATCAAGTTCTTCCTCGCCTTCCGATGCATCGCTCGGCAGATCGTCGTCTTCCGATTCGTCATCCAGAATGCCGTTTGTGACTGGTAGCTCATCGTCATCCACATCCATCAATCCGTTGGCCATATCTGCATCACTGTCTTCTCCTTCAACGTAGATGATTCCTTCTTCTTCTTGTACATCTTCATCGATTTCCGAGTTCCTTTGTTGTCGTCGTAACCTCAGTTGTGCATTCATGAGATCCAATTTCCCCTTCAAGGCTAGCAGCGAGTTCAACCCCCTTGCCCGCTCATCCAGCACGCGTTGCAGCTCACTTAACCTCTTTACAAGCCCAGGCTGTGCAGCTAACGCGCCTCCATGACATACAAGGGTGGACTGTACCCAGGCCATGAGGCTACCAGCTCGCCCAGGCCGCCGGTGCATCCTGGAAGCCAGCTTGCTAAGGAGGATCCCCGCGAGAGTAGAGTCAAGCCTTTGAATGGTGTTGTCGATGGTGTCGCCATCATGCACACGAAGGCACGATTCGAGGAGATCTGTATCGTCGGTACGAAGAGCTTGGGAGAGGACAGTCCCCAACGACGAATGGCTTGGAGGCGCTATAGAGCGTCCTTGTGTAGCGACGGCGTTGGATTGAGGAGCCAATGCCGAAGGTACATCTATCGTGCCATGCGCGCGTGCAAGTTCGCCTAATGTGGGTTGTGCTAACTCTTGGTCGGATTCGGCGTCATTGGGAATGTTCGCTTCAGCCATAGGAATATCGGTGTTGGCGTGATCGCTATGCTTTTGAGGTAAAGACTCTGTTGGCCTCTGGGCATCGGATTTTGTATCTTCTTGTACGTGGTCGTTGTTTGCGTGATCGTGTTCATGGTCGGAAAATTCGTACTCGCTACTCTCGGCATCGCTTGAAATTTCTATTATGGCTTCCGTGGCGCCAACATTGTCCGGTTTTGAGACTTCGGGAACTGATACAGTTGTCTCAGACTCATTTATTTGGGTTTTCAGTGGCTTCTTTGCACTTTGCCTCACAACCGGTTGGGCGATTTTGGCGGGTGTCTTCCGCTTCGTCGACATGGTTATTGAAGGCCTGTCGTCAGAGGAGATAAGTGCTAAGGGGGCCTATGCGCGTGGGGGACTATGAGCTGACGATGCTTCCGTGTAGAGAATCGCAGAGTATCGGCGTAGAGACAATTCTAATAGCGCCTGAAACCTGTGGCCAATTGGCTGGAACTTTTTTGCTTGTTCGATAAGGTAGCAGAAAGATAGACGCTATCGTGATAGGGTCGAAGATTTTTCCGCATGGAGCTTGGTAACTAGAGAGAGAGACCTTGGCACTTTTACCATTTGACCTATTACATCCATCGCACTGTATGTAGCACTGTCAGTCTGCTACCTCGCCATTGCTGGGCCTAGAACTTTGTTATTGGGTATAAAACTGGAGTGGCCATAGCGACAAGCCTAGCAGCTGGCAACGGCTGGAAGCCATATTTAACAGCTGTAATCCTCGATGCAGCCGAGTCAAAATTTCATAGAAACTTCCGTCTCTTACAAACACAACACAAGAAGAACACATCGCCACTTTCATCTTCCCTCCACCATAATGATACGATCCAAGCTGTGCCAGTGCTTGCATCCGCACATATCCAGGCTGAATCGTCTTAATTTTCTGTCTTCAATACTTGCAGCGTATCAAACTTTCTTTCTTAAGCAATGGAGACGGCTGTGGTCATGTGACAGAGACCAGTCGGATGAGTCAAAGCTGCTTCTATACTCACTCTAGGGTTCAGATCGTACAACCGAAATAATGTCTTTTGTGGCTTCCGTCATTTCCCAAAATGCGCAGGGTTCCAACGGAGTACGCGTCATGATTGGACTTGAGGGTGGGTACATGTTAAAGCTTCAAATGCGATCGGGCTGTGATTGGTCGCGAGTTGCTCGACTAGGCAAGCAACTTCTATTCTCCCCAGTCCCTGCGGGTCCACATTGAGGATGTATCCAAGTACCTACAGTAGTTGTTCCCGCAGCAACTTTGAATGAACAGCCATAGATTCACACGCGTTGTGCTGATGCTTAGATACATGTGGGATGGTGGTATGTACAAGCTTGATACTGGATTATGCGCTTTACCGTCTCTCCCTAAGTTTTTCTTCGTCGCTGGTGAGTTGATAAGGACTTGATAGCTACAGAATAGACTCTTTTTGTCTCCTTCATTCACGGAACCCGAGGGTCCTCTTTTATCCTCTTACAGAGCCTTGATTGGCCACTCCCCTTGATTTTATGAGCACTCCATGGCGTTGCTCTGCCACAGCCCTTGTCCTAAATGCTAGAGTCCGGCTGGGTGGAGCAGGCAGTGATTTTGAGTGACTGGGGCTCTACGGCGCGTTTCTACAAATAAGAAACCGGCCCCAGAACCAAAGATTTCGCGCTTTTTCTCCGCCTGCGCATGCACCAACTTTGACTTGACGCGAAAAAGACACCTCCGAATTCCCAAAGTATTCTTCCATCCTTCCCTCCTATTTCTCCCTGCCTCTCCCCCCTCTCTGCTGCGCGCGCGCCTTTCGCAACCAACCATCAAGTTTCTTAAGTCCGAATCGCCGACACAACCAAACCACAACAACAACCTCAGGCCCAAAGAGGTACCTTTGTACTTTCCTTTGCATTAATGCGCTTTTGCAAGCAACGTTTCCAGTAATTGATTAGCATTGTGTGCCTTGAAACCTTCTTCTTGTTTTTACTTAATTTGATTCGCTTCTTTCCCCGAAACGGCATTCAACCGACTCTCTCCAATTGCAAGCCGCCGCTTTGGTTGCGCCACTCCACCCAGCAATCATAAGACCCTAAATATCGACGCTTCTCTAAGGTGGCATCGTGAAGCTTGCTGGCGCAATTCTTTTTGTTCGGTCTAATAATTCGAACCACATCTGAGTTGCACACCATCTTCACACCACTTCTTCAACACAACCGCCATTCAATTACCATTTCGATCTGCGTCCAATCCGTCTTTGTCAACTTAAGGTACGTACAACACATGCACGTTTGTTACCATCTTCTCCTTCCGGTTCGCCTCCCATTCATAATTTGCACTGCTATTCACATGCCCGTGCTTCTTTTCATTTGTTTTTCGCGTCTGAATTACCAAGGAGCTACGAGTCAGTCACTTCGAGTTTCCTTGATGCGCTCTCTACGCAATTTATTACCCAGGACATGTAAGTGCAGACTTCTGCAGGCCGTTGTCGCCGTTGCAGCACCAAATCACCGGATTCATCCTCGGTCCCCCAGACCCACTAGCCGGCCTCCCGGATGGCCGACCAGATGATGAAGCCCGATTGATTCGACCAATTGGCCATTCCGATATCGTTCCTTCTTCACTACTTTGCACATCTAGCCTTCCTTACAACATCGTTTACAACGGTGATACAACATCTACTGGCCCACCTGCACCCACCACGCGACTCAAGCGCGCCCCAACCGGTGCACAGACCACTCCAATCACTGCTGCTGCCGCCGCTCTCTCAATAGCACAGTGGTACCTTGGGAAACTTTTGCCTGCCGAGTGGTTAAGGTGGTAACCAGGGCATTTTTGCCCAGTATCCCCAGCCTTCTCTCTTAATTGGTCAGACTAGCCACCACTTTACGAACACCCTCCACACGGTACTGCTGTCGCATTGTGCACAGGCTCGACCCCCAATCCACTTTTCTCGACGCCATTGTTACTTCACATCCCTATCACCATCCACGTCGTCGCAACGCACAAAATTGTCATTGTTCCCGCGCGCAACTATCCAGCACCAAGATTCTTCACCTCTTTCTCTTTTCCACTTCTTCTAGGGGGTTTCATTTAATACGCACCGCATGCGAAACGATGCACTGAAAACTAATGAAGTGATAGTAGACAGATACGTCTTTTGAGTGATTGTTCATGTTCAGTCACCCAGTCTAGTCTTCGAGTATTGGTTTCCTTGCTCCCTCGATTGAGCTCGGCGCCTCGGTGAGTGGCAAACATGGCAACCGAAGAGCCACAGAGCCTACCACTCGAGGGTAGAAAGACGGACCCTACATCTATTGAAGAGATGGAGGTCGACGGGGCTGTCGCGAAAGCTGGGGAAGGGTAAGTTTGCTACTATCTGCTGCGCATTGCCTTGTTCTCGATTGCTTAACACAGATAATAGAGACGCGAAATCAGATGAAGGCCAACTGAAACCTGATGATGTGCCTGTTACCAATGGGGACACAAGAATGCCGGCACAGCCTACTAGAGATGGCGCAAAGAACTCTCAAAACCAGCAGGCTTTCGTCACCAATAGCGACCTACCGGATTCGTCGTTGCCAACCCCAGCTCCCGACGCACACCCCACTGGAGACATCGAGATGGCGGAGGTCAATGGAACGTCCGAGGTGGGAGGAAAAGAATCAGAGGTAAAGGCAGACAGAAACTCTGTTGCACATACCCCTTCCACTGAGGCACTGGAGGGAGCGGATAAGGATGTGACCGAAACAACACCCTCAACTAAGGCACCTCCTGCAGAGCCTGAAGTTGCGCCCAAAGATCCCAATGCGGATGAGCCGACACCCGACCCTATTACAGATTCCATGGATGTTGACGTTTTGACAGAGCGCCCAGACTTAGCGTCAAGCGGAGAACATGCTGAAAGCACACAAAACACATCCGCGATGACTGACGCGCCGATTGTTTCATCTCCCAACGAGTCCGGTCAACCTGCCGATCTATCTAAGCTTGATATTCAGGCGACACAAGAAGCTGAGGTTATCTCTCCTACACAAGGAGATGTTCCAATGGCTGAGTCTGCCGCATCCCCAGCCAAGGTCTCCCGTGGGCGTGAAGAAGACGATGCCGAGGAACCTGCCTCTAAAAGGGCCAAGACAGAGGATGCTGGTGAAATGGTAGTAGACTCGCTAGTAGTTGCAAGCAATCCTGGTTCTTCTGACGCGCCCACTCCCGTGGCTAGCAGCGAAGGGTTGTATAGTTCAATTCCGGAGCTCTTACCAATTACACAATTCCAGAATAAGAAGACCCGGGAAGTGCTCGGTAATGTCAAGAAGACAAAAAATGGCGGCAATTTCCGAAAGTCAGTACAGGAGTTATGGCCTGCATTGTGGAATGACTACAGCGCGAAAATCGACAACCCTGTCGATATTTCTCTTATGGAGGCCAAACTCCGTGAAGATAAATACGCTAATTATGGTCAGTTCGTAGCTGATGTCAACACACTTTACGAAAATGCGGCCCGCTTCAATGGACCCCAACATGATGTGACGCGTGCTGCAGCTCAGGTAAGAGATTACATCCTAGTCAGAATGCCAGAGATCGTCCAGACGAAAGCACCCGCCAAGCCCGAGAAAGGAAAAGCGCACCCTACTCGTTACACTGAACCCCGTGCTGCGACCCAACCACGGCGCCAGTCTCAGTCGCAGGCACAACCACCAGCATTAAGTCCGAAACCGAAGACTGAATCGACTTCTCTGCCCACTCCTGCTTCAACTACAGCTCAGGCCTTCGCAATCCCTCCCTCAGGTATTCCTCAGATTCGACGTGACTCCACGCGAGACGACAGTGACAGACCAAAGCGACCCATTCATCCACCAAAGAACCGTGATCCCGAGTATGCTTCAAAGGCTAGCCGCAAGAAGAAGTTAGACCCCGAGCAGCGCTTTTTCGACATGGTCCTAGATGAAGTCAAAAAGGTCAAACACTATGCGATCAATCAGTGGTTCCTCGCACCTGTGGATCCAGTGGCTTTGAACATCCCGAATTATTTTAAGATAATAAAGAAGCCGATGGATCTTGCCACCATGACTGAGAAGAATTACGATAGCGAGTACAAGACGATGAAAGACCTAGAGAAAGACATGAAACTTATTGTCCACAACTCTGAGCTGTTCAATGGATCAGAACACGAGGTCACTAACCAAGCAAGACAGCTTGAAGAACTCCTCAAAAGCCAGCTGTCTGGTAAGGATAGGTGGATGGAGCGACATTATCCTTCTGTAGCCCCGTCTGCAACGCATGCATCTGCCGCTAGTCCCGAGCGGAGCATTGCTGAGTCGGAGGATGAGAGCGAAGGTGAAGGCGAAGAGGAAGATAGTGACGCGATTCAAAGTCTTCAGCAGAGACTGAATGAGGAGCAAGAGAAGCTTAACCGGCTGCTTAATTCCAAGAAGCCGGATCTCACCATGATGGAGGTCCAACAGTCTATGGTCACTATGCTCCAACGGAAACTGGTAGAAGAGAGGACCAAGTTCCACGAGAAGAAGCAAAAATCAAAGAAGAAGAGTAGCAACTCAAAGAGCAAGTCCAAAGCTAGTGGGGCCAGTTCGGGTAGCGCGAACAAGAGATCATCTGGTGGTAGCAGCTTGTTCAAGAAGCCCCCCAGCAACAGCAAGAAGCCGCCTGCGCCGAAGAGACGTCCTATTGGTGCACTTGAGAAAGCTGTAATTGCTGAGGGCATCAATGAGCTTGACGGTAACACCCTGACAAGAGCTGTTGAGATTATCAAGAGAGACACTGGTCAGAATGTAAGTCTTAATGTCCATTTCTCCTTAATAGCTCCCACGATATAACTAGCACTGAACGCCAAGGACGCTGGTACTAATTTTCTTTTAGGAGAATGATGATGGCGAGATGGAGCTAGATATAGATTCGCTGACCATCGATGCTCTCGGAAAACTCTATGACCTCATTAACAAGGCGCATCCCAACATCCGCCAGACTCTTGCGCGAAAACCTGAGTACAGTAATGCCGTCAGCTCAGAACCGGAACCTAAGGTCAAATCTGGCGGTTTACCGCCGAAGGCCAAAAAGAATAAACCGATGAACAAGCATGAGCAAGAGCGAAAGATTGAGCAATTGCGGGAGCTGAAAGCCCAACTTCAGCGTCATGGCAGTGGAAGTCAAGAACCCATGCCTGGCGAAGTTGAAGAGCCGCCGGCTGGGGAGTCAAGTGAGGAGAGTGACTCTGAAGAGGAGTAAGGAAGATATTTGTTGTCATTTCACCGCGCCGATCAACATTTCTGGGTGTGGGTGGCTTACCTTACCGACCCCCATTAGTCGTTGTATCAAGTGCTTCGGGCGAGCTATTGGTCCAGCTGTTTAAATACCCGTTTCTCTCGCATTCCTCTTGGCAAAGAGTTGTTGGCAGCTCAAGCTGCAAAGAACCCGGCACAGGGGCTCATAAGAATGGGAGAGAGGACCTGAAGCTGTATGAGTATAACATCCGGAAAAATAGGTGTGGCTGGCAGAAAGGGAAGGCATCTGTCGTGTAGAATAGTCAGGAAAGGGGTAAGGAGGACTGAGAAGACGGAGCACTTATGCATGCGCGTCTTTTCGGCTGAGGACATTCTCGATCAACTGCGTTTCGGACTGGTCGGTTTTCCGATTTAGAGTCGGCAGTTTGACAGGAGATACTGCGCGCCTCGCTTGGTCATGATGGGTGCTGAAGCCAAACGTCTCTATGATGCAGTAGGTTCGGACAGATATATCTGAAAAGCACCAAGCTTCCATATGCTTGCGATACCAGCATATAATTCTGCCGAGAGCTGTTTTTCGTGGTGCGCAAGATAGGGTTACGTTGCTGATTCTTACTAGCCAATCCTACAGATGTATTAGTCGGCATAACTGGTTGCAGAAGCAGTATGTGAATTGTTTAAATAAATACCCATATGAAGGTTTGGCCCAACTGCGCGTCTACCAGGCAGCGCTTCTCGTGCGCCTCTTGCTCAAGTAGACGTAGGTTTGGGGATGCTGGGTTTCGAGGATGGCGTAATGTGGACATGGGACACAGCTGACTAACCCTCGAGTTGGCGCAGCTATTGGCACCAGCATAGCATTCGATACTGCAATAATGAGCATTCGGTGGTATAACCAACTGAAATGTCGATCATAAATTCATAGGCCCGTAGGTATTACCAGCTGATGAAGCCGGCGCCTGGGTAGAGGAGGGATAATTGAGGAAGGCAGGGTCTTCATAGTGGAAAGCGAATACCTGTGGAACGCCTACAGTCGAGACACAGATAGATAGGTTCCAGGTTGGGGGACAAAAATGGGTAGTCCCAGGAGTTGAAGCTTTGATTCAGTGTGTTTCATCTAGTATTGGAGATTGAATAGATAGGTGAGTTTGCTGATTTCTATTGCTTCTAGTCAAACAATCCGGAGGTGAATCATGGCATGGGGTAAACAAAGGGCCTTCCTTGGAATGTGAAATGTGAAATGGGCAACCGGGTTGTAACCCAAACCAAACTTTGTCCTTGCTTGAATTTTCGTTGGTGTAGGTTCCGGCCTCTCCTGCAGGGGACCGTGCCTTTTTTCTGTGGCTGTGCTTGTCTATTTTCTCATCTGAAGCTTGTGAAAAATTACCTAATAAACGGCTCAGACCAGGCACTAGGTATAGTAAGGTTTGTGCATAAATCCTGTGATTAGAAAAGGTAAAATTCAATTATTATACTATCTAGATAGCCTTTGTGAAAAGCGCCGCAGGTATATTGCCGAAGATGGTCTAGCGCACGCTAATCTATCAGTCTAAGAATGCAAAGGGTGAAGATAGCAAGTGAATACGCCTACCTTTTCATGTGAGAGAGTGCAGTGTTTGAATGCATCATATTTTGATATCACAATTATAGCTCATACTTCTGAAGACGAGACGAAAAGGATTTACCAAGCAATGGATGTTTGTTCTTATTTCTTGGGGCATTCCGCGAGTGGCTCCACTGCCTTCCCGGCACCGGTACAATCGTGCAAACATGGAATCTTGCTGGAATAAGGAACTCTCATCATTACACACAGGTTGATGCGAGCTTCAGATTGGATCGCAATAGCTTTTAATCATATCAACGATACTGATAAGTTTCCCTCCCAAGCTGCCTAAATAAAAGTTTGCTACTGGCTATTAAATGCCAGAACCGGACAATTCATGTGGAGCTTGCATATCAAGGTAGTATCACAGTCAACACCAGCAAGTAAGGGATCAACCGAGTCAGCGGAAACAGTTTTGCAAGGAATCGAACATTTCAAAGTTACTTCTCCCGACTTCAGATCATAATTCGATAATTACTTGTTTGTTGTCCTGCGGTTTCGGACCGGGACCAGCTGATAAGCGACACATCCTTGACGTCATCGAATATACGTCCCTAGATAAGGTATAAGAAGTCGAAGCAGGAAAATATAGGGGTACGGAGAGAAGAGACTTGTGTGTCTCTCTCTGTTTTTAGATCACATTTAATTGTCCAGTGTGCTGATGTGACGACAACGACGACGACGACGACGACGATGAAGGAATACATGGCGGAAGAATGGCTGCCCTCTCAGGCCGGGCTGGGCGAGAGCCCCCTGTATCGCCAGGAGGATGACACCTTCTTCTTCGTCGACATCAAAAATTGCCGCGTCCACTGCGTGCCAGTATCCCGCGGCTGGACAGCGCGGTACAGTGTCCATCTCGACGAGTGCGTCACCAGGCTGAATATTATCGAGGGACGCATGGACGTCCTCGCCGTACAAACACGCCTCGGCTTCGCGGTGCTCAACTCTAACAGCGGCGCCCTAGAGCCCATCGCCGACGTCAAGCATAAAGAGGCGGGTCTGGACCAAAAAGTCCGAATGAACGATGGAGGCATTGACGCACGCGGTCGCTGGTGGGCGAGTACAATGGCTCTGGACGAAGAGAGCAAGCTCGGCCGGCTCTGGTGTCTCGATGGCGGGACGGTTCAGGATATGTCCGAAGGGAAAGAAGACGAAAAGGCTGCCGTCATTAACGGACCTGTCTGGTCGCCTGACGGCAAGATCATGTATGCTTCCCATACGCTGGAAGGAAATATATACCAGTACGACTACGACGTCGAGAGCGGCACGGCGAGCAACAGACGGCTATTCGCGCAGCTCGGACGGGGCGGAATGCCTGATGGAATGGCGGTCGATGTCGAGGGTCATGTGTGGGCTGCTGCAAACTCACAAGGGAAACTTATGAGGATCTCGCCTGAGGGGAAAGTAGCCGCCACGTGCGTGGTTCCTGGTGCCAAGATGACTTCGTGCCCCGTGTTTGGCGAGGAGGACATGAAGACCTTATTCATCACATCTATTGCAGACGACGAATCTACGGGTAACGTATATCGCGTGAGGGTTGATGTGCCAGGCACTCATAGACATGAATTTAAGCTATGAAACAATTAGACTTTAGTGTTGAACCTTTAGTTACGCTATGATCTTGTTTTCGCCTGGTACAAGGGGGAGTCAAATAATACTGTGTCAGAGCTGTTCTGGTCATATGGATCTGCCCTAGCGGCATTGAGCCTGTGTGCTATCGCCCACATTCGAAATAAGCTATGAAAATCTACGATGACCACAAAATCACATGCTGTAGTAGGATCGGGGCTTTCGGAGAAATTCGTGACTTCATATTGCCCGTGTTATGTGTAGCTATAGTACAACTCCAAAATGGCTTCGCCGTGGAATGCCTCACCCTCTAGCCTGCTCATGATGGCCTAGCCTCTCCCACTGTATCTGTCGGCCCAGTATCCATGATAGCCATCCGGGCCTAGTTTAGTTTCGAACTGTAGAGAACTCGACTTCTGCTGTGTCTCCTGGGCTTTTCTCCCTTCAGAGTTGGTCTTGGTCTCCTTAGGCTGAGCAGGCGGCTGGCTCGCTTGTTTCTCTTGTTCTTTCTTCCTGCTTGCCTCGATTTGCTCGGTGAGCGCAGATCTTCCGGGTCCGTACATCTTGTACTGTAATTCTGACACGGTACGTCTAAAGTGGCGTGTAGGTAGTCGTCTCGAGACTTGTTGCTGTGCTGCTTGGTTTACGTGTGTATGAGTATCGTGGACTGGAACACTGGTATCCTTGCTTGTGTAGTCGATGTACTGAAAATCGAGATCTAAGTTAGAGGTAGCGACGTAGGTAGGTAGTTATAGACTTTCCGGGCTTTGGCCTCTTCAATAAGCACTACTGTAGCTTCGCTATCACCTGTATCTCGTGACCTATCCATCATTGCAGGTTTGGGGTTAGGCAGCGTTGTGTCACAATGTATTTTATGAGTCACAAGCCATTAGTTGACAATAGCATAATTAATTAAGCTCTAGTCTACCACATTACCTTTATTTAAGAATATTCATTCACCCCCGCCTTGATCTTCTAGAACTGACATGATTTAATTCACTTTCACCATTCCCCTCGGCTTTCTTTAATGGTAGCTTTCATGGTCAACAATCAACTTATAACAATAGGTACCCAGATGGCTTTATGTAGGGGGTTACCACCTTTAAAGGGGTATATATGGCACACTCGGGCGTAGTTTTATTTATGATCATGTAAGTAGATCGAAGATGTAATTAGGATCGTTACAAGAGTTTTGGACGTGCTTTTCAATGCATATGAGAGGAGAGGGGAATATTCAACTTCGAGGAGATTATTGATATTCTATGAAAATACAGTCATTAGGCGCCTCAATGAGATGCTACGCCATTGTAATCTCTAGGCGCTTGATCATCAAATCCAAATTAATGATTTTCTACCGGCCCTCACTAGGCGAAAATTTAAAGTAACTTGCGACATTGTGGGCGGAGGTGTCCACAGTGCTCTTGCGCTCCTCATGGCTCATCGCCACCTTCTACTACTGAACATGATTGTTGCCTTGATATCTGCTGGCAGTTTGTGTGGTAAAATTTGCTGCGAGAATAGGCATGGCTTCCTATCATCTAAACTCAGATGCTTGACGAAGACCTGAGCACAGACTCCAGACAAAGATTCAGGAGAAAGCATAGAAGCGAGAACAACACCTGCTGTATTGAGAAAAACAACGAAAACAACATAAGACTAGGTTAGATGAGTGTAATAGCTGCGAATATATTTGTAGCAATAGGTCTTTCATGGGAAGCTAGAAAGACAATTTACGGGCGAGAAATGCTAGATAAGAATCCCTTATATCTTTACAGAAGTCCGAGCAAAAGAAATATACTGAACAAATGCTATGGAATGGCCTATCTCAATAGTGACGTATTTGAGAGTTGTTAGTTAACAGGACTCTGTACATGATGAGTACCCAATATGCAAACCAGACGTCTTCGGAGATAGCTGACATTTCACTGGCAGCCTCTGAGGCCTCTCTTTTCTTGACTAGCCATCAGATGATGTTTGATACCATACCGCTTGCCCCCGTTCCCTAAAATGAGTGTCACGTTATCTGTCATTATTTCGCTCGGGATACCTAACTAGGTCGTTAGTACTCTACAGTTCGCTTTTGGTAATTCTTTGTTATTAGATTTTAGTATAGCTTTTCAACTCTCGATAGCAAAGGTACTTCTGGCTACTCGCTTTACGTTTCACCCGACGACATCAATTGAACCTGAAGACCCAAGCAGAAACCTACGGCGAAAACAACTATAATCGGAGAATGATGGTAATATAGACCCCGGAAAGAAAGACGTACATGGAATCGGTCGACGTCGATGGCTTCAAGTTTTGCGACGACCAAGAATGCGTATTTAAATGACATCAATGTTTTTAATAGCTTGAATAACGTTTAAAGCTATATTAAGGATAACCGTATAAAACTCCCTGGATAATATGTTGTCTATATGAACACGAATTGCCAAGATTACAAACTTTTCCTCTACGATCGAAACACTTGCAAAAGATAGTACTTCCGCACCCTGGAAGAATATGGAATAAATAATGGCGAATCAGATATATCGAAAGCTGAGAAACTCGTGCACTCAGACGCTGTTCACGATTCTCTGGAGAATGACTTCGGCATACCGGAAATTGAGGAATTTATGCCTTTACCCGCAGTGGAAGAGAATTCCTTTGATTAGGATGAATACGTAAACTATAATGGCCACCCAGACTCCAACCTATACCCCCTGAGGAGAGGAGAAAAGCTCAATACTCCAATAGCAAAATTAAAGGTTATTCTAAAAGGTTATTCCAAAAGCTAGCCCCTACAAATAACCCTCTATTAAACCCTTCGTTAAGCTCTCGTTAAGCTAGCGCTGCTAAAAAGTTTACAACGCGGATGAGGGCTATATAAATTACTAGATAAACAGACTACTGTTAAAAATATAAATTGTTTATGTATCTGACTTTTTAGTCGGATCCACTAGATGAAGTAAACTGGGGTGGGCAAACCCCATAGTACTTGACAAGGCAAGTCTTACAGGGGGGTAGGAGTGTACACACTATTGGAAGACTTCAGGATTAGCTGAAAGCGAGGCCTTGTCCTAGATCTCTATTTGGTAAGAAGTGGTTAGCTTGTGCGAATACTTCTACGGTGGTTTGTGAATAACACAGCCGACACATGACTGTTTTTGTTCTATTTAGGGGGTGGGGGGTGGACGCTTACTCTCATAATTCTCCTTAGCTTCGTGAACGGCTTCTCGAGCACTATTAATACAGCCCTCCGCTGCTTTGACATGCCCCTTAATGCCGTCCAGCTTGTACGCATCACGGCACATCTTCGTGAACTTGAGCCGCGCCTCAGCCGCTCTAGAGAGGAGAAATAACTAGCATTAGCTTTGGAAATTCTGGACGCACTGGTCTAAGTAACTCAGGTAGATAATACAAGCATACCTTAAAGCCGCTGAGCCCCAACTAATAGCCAGCGTGGGACGCTCAGCGTGCTGCTCCGGTGTGGGGTTCTTCAAATTTATGGCTCTAAGCTTTTGAAGCGCATCTTTCGCTTGAGGATATTCCTTCACGTAGGGTTTGTATCTTTTGAAGGCATTGTTCATCCCTGGAGACCATGGTTGACGCATTTTGTATCCTTAAGGATCTAGTGCTTCGAACCATCCTCGGAGTTCCTGCACTGTGTTATCGAGCTCGCCTAGGTCGTTGCTGATCTGTCTAGCTAGGTCCACGATGGAACTGGCCTCGAGAATCTGCACGGTGATCTGTGCCGACGAAACAGAGATCCTGCTGGAGCCGCTGCCGGGCAAGCTTGGATGAGAAGCCTCGCTATAATGGCTTACTGCGAAGCTACTTCTAGGGTAGTATTTACCCGAGCTGGAAGCCGACGGAGCATATGGCTGTGGCTGCTGCGGGGACACGTAGTCGTGCGAGGTGTAACTCTTCAGGGGATGCTGAAAGACACGTCAGCAATTGTTCCTTAGACTACACTAGTCGTACGACAACTCCAAAATCTCCCCGCTTGGGCAATACTGGCCTCTATTGAGAGACCTGTAGACCTGGCACGCCGGATATTCGAAGTTTAACAAGAAGTTATTGAAGGGTCCTCACCGCTGGCTCCCGGGGAGCAGAAGACGTCCGTTTATTTACGCAGGACGAGAGCCATCTTCCTGCCTGAGAGCAACCAATGCACATATGATGGGAGAAAGTAATATGCCAAGATAAATTTTGGTGTCTGGATTTGGGTTTTATGCGGTAGCGCAACTGAACGCGCAGACGACGGCGGGGGTCTGGGGCAGAGTTCTCTTTTCTTCTTATTAGTCTATCACGTTTCAAGCTGTTTGTCCGATGCTAGGGTTTACTGGTTGGAAGAGCTTGATATCTGTGCTAGGTCCGGTGCGACCCTGATGTCCCTTTAAAATGTAGGAAGAGAGGGCAAGAGGTTTGTCGAATGATATGAGACTTGAGCAGTTACAACGGTGGAAAAGAGAGTCGAAACTAGAAGAAAATTCGTAAGAGTCGGAACAGAAACGAGAATAACAATGAAAGATACGAATACTAGATTGATAATTGAAGACGAAAAGGGTACTAGAGATCTGGGGGAATCTGAGAGACAGGTTTAAGGGAAAAAGAACGCTGAGTAGGCAGTGCTCAGATGTGTGCAAAAGCCTTGAACCGAGTAGGTACATGTATGGTGAAAACTGACTATGTCTTCGACTTATTGATTGGCTGCAATCCACATATGCTAAAAGAGATCTAATATGCAAGTATATAATAATAGCTTAGTAGAAGAGATGAAGGCAAGTTTTTTAAAGGTAGGTCAAAAGCATCTGGAGGCGCAATACCTGCTTCCTGGGACATGGTACTGAACCAACAAGACGGTATTGGTATCTACCTAGGTACTATACACAAATAGCTACAGGGCTTGGCACAGGACAGTTGATAATACCTACTTTGACAGCTAGACCTGGGACAAGACCCGGCGGAGACTCTCAGATCGACTAGAACGTGCATAAAAATAGGTGAATAGGAAGTTGGAGGTAAGTAGGAGATACCCGTACTGACACTGGCCGTATCTGCTAAACTGTTGCGCAGCAATTTTGTCGCTTTTTAAGGCTGAAAAAATACGGAATCTCTTTCAAAAGTTAGGTAGACTGTTAACTCAAATAATATTAGAAGTTTCTTAGCGAAATTAACTATCGGTTATTTCATCGTAAATCGTTGTTTTCCTCATGGAAATATTCACTTATTAGGGAAGAACAAATTGCTGAACAACGGTTTCTTGAACGTGGTGGGGGCCGGTACTTAGGGACAGTGGATGTAGTTGCTTCGAAAGGGCGCTAAGGTACGCATGCATGTGTGGTCGGCACTTGATGGATCCACTGTGGGAAACGGTAGTTCGAGTAACTTAGCCCCTAAACAGGCTAGACTAGAGACAAACTGCCAGCTAGCTATGTAGATGCCCTACCTATGTACCTTTTTGTCAATCATCAGATTCCATTCAATAACGCTAAGCCCTAAGAGCGACGTCACGTTTCCCTGTGCCTGTTTCCTTTGTGCCCTGGTGGGTTGTTGGCTTCGCTTCACTTAACTCTCAGCTCTCACATACAGTAGGCTGGTGGATTTCTAGCTGCAGAAGAGCCTGAAAATGGATATCGTTCAAAATCTCTCCCTTTTCGATTTATCGATCACAGTAGCTTCGAAATGGGTCGACTACGCAGTCGGCTACGCGCCAAGTTCAAGCGTTTCACCGGAATTCACAATTACCTGAGACGCAGATTGGATCCATCAACCTCACAGACAGCCTCCATACCAGCGGTTGTGACTGTTGAGCTTGATGATGGACCCTCAAATACAGAATACAAGGTGTCAATACCCAAGACGAAGGCACAGGAACGGAACGGTCACAGCGGCATTGAAAGCCTACCGCCCGAAATTCGCCGCCTTCTCCTTTCCATTTTGGATCTCCCACGGCTAAAGGCGCTAGTCCGCGCCTCCCCAACCTTTCACAAGCAGTACCGTTTTGACCGCAAGCATCTCCTCTGTCGAAGCCTCGAGGGAACACTGGCTAGCGCAACCGTTGATGCCTACGCTGTCCATCAGTTCACTCCTCAGGAGGGGAACACGATACTGAACATTGCTGGGTTCCTAACGTCGTACTCTGAGAATACCTCGCAGCGACGGCTACCACTTGGCGACAAGATTACTGAAGATGAAGCTGTAAGCCTAGCCGCCTTCCATCTCCGTTACGTACAGGATATCATGGAGTACTGTTTCCGCTGGACGCTGGATATTCTTGCTGAGAATGTAGGGATGCGCGCTGCTGATTTCCAGCAGAAACTTGTGCCTACACGTACGGAATCTATGCGATTTACTAGGGCCATATATCGCTTCCAGGTGCTTTCTGACCTCACTCTTACATGTCCTGATGGATTCAGAGAACATCGGGTTGACGTATATATTTTTCTGGACATCCTTAAACCATGGGAGATCGAGGAACTTTTCTCATTCTATCAGTGTGCCCTGGCCAAGTACGACCAAATATTCCAAGATATCCTCTGGGATCTTCACCCGGACAACCCCAAGTTCGACGACCAAGACAGACCTCCTACTCCAACGGGGGCATTCGACCTATCAAACACTTGTAAATCTGCATCTTTGATTAACTGTACTTCGGGCTATTTAACGTCGGAAATATCTAACACTTGTACAGGGTACTGGGACACCTATCTAGAAGGAACAACACTGCGTGGCCTTTCTTTGCTACACAAAGTCCTGTTCCAAACCAAGGACCACGAAGATCTTGTCTCTATGATGCAGCGCTACATGAGAACCTCATACATCCCGTTCAATAAATACGAGGGCGTCCTGGGCGAAACACGTCAATACTCACGACGCAGAGAAGACCCCTCTAAGCGGGATCAAAAAGAACAAGAAAGAGTCTCATTCCCATTTCGTGGGGATGCTGAGCCGGATGCGCCCCCACTGTCCTGGACCATGATCTGGGGCGACACGTACTGTAACTTATATGGGTGGTTTATCTCGGATGAAATGCGACGTTGGGGCTACATCTTCTGGGATGCAGTGACGCTGGAGAGAACTGGTGGTAAGGAGGTGCTAAAGCGGCAATGGGAGGAGCACTGTATTGATGATCCTAGAGGTGACTTGCTTTAAGGGTGTATACTAGAAATGGAGGAAAAAGGAAGACCAAGGTTAAAGGGCACTTGGCTAGCGAGTCGGTAGCCTACGAGGCGAGAACTCTGCCTCTCCCACATAGCGTATATCGAGAGCTGGGGAGCAGTAGGCTAGTGACCAGAACGAGAAACCAGCTGAATTATTAAAATATATTTGACCTGCAAAAAACAAATAAATGAAGGCATTAGGGAGGGGCAAAAGTGATCCTAATAAGTCTATGCTGTTTCCGTTGCATCAATGTTGTAAGTGTTAAAATGCAATAAGCTAAGACTAAAGAATCTTTTCACCCCTTGCCCTCTTCGAATTTCAACAACCGTGTTATTGTATTTGTATATTTTCAGCTACTCGATAATCAAGGTAAGTGCATTTTTAGTGTTGCTCAACTACTTTTATGTCGTCTAGACTAATGCATGTAGAGATGACTACCTACTACCAGAGGGAGTTTTATGGGGGCCGTGACTGGGTGTGGAGACTTGCCAGGGCAGGAACTGTAGAAATTGTATATGGTCTGTGCTCTAACGACTGAGCTAAGTGTTACTGTCCCGAAGGACGAAGGGGTGTAATTGTATCATAGTATTTAACACGCCACCAGAACCCACACTATGACCCTATTGTTAGGTGGGGGCGAACTCCAAAAATTAACGTGCGTATTCAGTTCGAAATAGATATGTACGGCACTCCTTATCAACGATCTTACCATACCAAATGGCGGATGTAGATTCCCAACTAAAACTGCTGAGGCGCCAATACCTGCAGCTCTTCGAGCCGGACTTCTTAGCCTGGCCCCACCCGCAGCTTTTACGTCGCTACGATGCCCAGGCCTGGTTGTTCAAACATCTGTTCGACGAGAGCCGCAACCCCCGACTACCACCGGAGAGATACCAGCTGCGCGTCCTGCGGCCCCTCATAGCTCGGATTGAGAAGTCGATTCAGGACCCAGATGAAGATGTACGTTTGCACAGTGTTACTGTTATTCCGTTGTAACGCAAAGAATATAGAAAAATAGTACAACATGCTCATGTTGCTGCTACTGCTAGGAGATCTCAGACGATCTAATGGGCCGCATTGGGGCTCTCATGACGCATGGTGTACCGTCGGAGTTTGACGCAATGAAGGAGCGGGCATATGTGACATTCACCTGTCTCCCCGAAAGTCACACGAATAATTATGAAGATATCGACACCAGCAATGCTAAACAAGAGCCTACCATCATAATACTGGAACGGCGAAACCTGATATCTGGCTCTCGCACTACAGGCCACAGGACCTGGGAAGCAGCATTACATCTCGGTTCCTATTTATTGACGGACGCTGGGCGGAGCTTGATAAAGGGGAAATCAGTCCTCGAACTTGGCGCCGGCACAGGCTTCCTCACCATCTTGTGCGCCAAGCACCTAGGTGCGCGACACATAACGTCCACGGACGGCGACGAGAATGTAATCGACGGCCTGAAGGAAAACCTTGCTCTCAATGATCTCGATGATAAGAAACTGGTTACGGCGAGAACTCTGTGGTGGGGCGATGAGATCAAAAGTACGTGGGTTGAGGAGGACTGTCGCTCTGAGCCCTATGACATCATTATTGGAGCTGATATTGTAAGTATAATGACTCTTCTCGAAATGGAAAAATGAGCTGTAAAGAACGAGTGGACTGAGTTTCCTGTCGCAGACATACGACAAAGTAGCCATCGCGGCTCTCGTACAGACGCTTCGACACCTCTTTCAGATGAGACCTGGTCTACTGGTTATTATCGCCGGTGTTGTCCGAAACGCCGACACGTTTCAGACCTTCCAGGTCGAATGTGGTATGTGACTATTCGTAACTAAGTTGACAATTCTACAAGCACGAAAATGCTGACTTTAGTTCTTCTTCTACGTCTAGCTCGTTCAAATTTCACGGTCGAGGAGATAACATTTGCCGTCAAACCGATGCGCGAGCAGAAGGCTTTGTTCTACGCAGCTGCGGTGCCAATTAGGATATTGAGTATCACTGCTCGCAGCTGATATTTTCCGAGGAGGCCTAAATATCGTAATCTTCTTAGCTCATTAGTTTTGCCGATGCAGTCAACATCAGCTCTGAACATAAGTGAAAATATGACGGGCACGTCGTAAGCACATCTTAGAAGAACTACCGTTCGTATGGAGGCCAGAATACTGGCTTCTCTGTCTTCATTCTTCTCCAATGTCTAAATGACACTATTCTCTTCTCCGTAATACCCCCTTCTCATAATCCTCTTAGCCCCAGTCAAAGAATTGGGAAGCCCACGACTCTTCCCTTGATAATAATAGCACCTGGAAGCTTCCCTGGGGGGGTGGTTGTCGGCCAACACTGCTGCGGGATGCTACTACTCCACCCACAGTGTTGTCGCGGTTCATACCTCCTGCTGATAGCATACAGTTTGCCGATGGTCAACATGTTTCTCCACGGTTACAAATAAGATCCTGATCCTACGTTGCGTCGTCCATGAAAATAAAACCAGGCAGAGTCAAATAATGCTATTTCAGAGCTGTTCTAGCTATATGGATCTACCCTAGTGGCATTGAGCCTATGTGCTATCGCCTACATTCGAAATAAGGAGGTATTCAATGGGAGCCGTATGCTGTAACACCGTGCTATCAAACGCCAGCACTTCATTTATGATCTGATCAGGTAGATAAGTACATACGTACGTCGATAGATGTCTGTTTGCGATGCGACAGTGTCTCAGTCGTATCTCTTTCACCCCCCAACTCAGCCCTGGATCCCCAGCCTTCTATTTCTCAGTTTAGGTGTTCTCGCTTCCCACAGTGCATCTTCTTAGCAACCTCCGAAATCTGCTTTGTGCCCCTCGTTCCCTCTTCCACCCCCTCTCGCTCACTTCATCGACCTCGCCTAAGAACCAGTTCATTAGCACACAATTACAAAATATACAGTATGGGGTTTCTTTACAGTCAGCTATTCAAGCGAATCCCTTACCCAACCGGCTCTTTTGCCGGCAAGACCGTTGTCATCACTGGCAGCAACGGCGGCTTAGGCAAGGAGGCTGCCCGCCACTTCGCCCGTCTCGGGGTGTCCCGATTGATTCTTGCCGTTAGACGCCTTGACGCTGGTGAGGATGCCAAGCGCGAGATCGAATCCACCACCAGCATCGGGAAAAATGCTATCCAGGTCTGGCAGCTTGACATGGCCACCTACGCTAGTGTCCAGGACTTTGCTGCCCGCCTGAACGCCGAGCTCGACCGGGTAGATATCTTCATTGCCAATGCTGGTATCGCCCGCTCCGCTTTCCACGTGGCCGAAGACAACGAGGAGATGATTACCGTCAACGTTGTGTCGACGATTCTCCTCATGCTTCTAGTGCTCCCCAAGATGGAAGCAACGGCGGCCCGGTTCAACGTCCGGCCCAACTTTTCTATTGTCTCTTCTATCGTCCACGAACACACTCAGCTACCTCAGAAGTCAGCGCCCCGAGGCCAGTTGCTCGCAACTATCAACGACCCTGTTACGGCGCAAAAGAACTGGGAAGAGCAGTACCCCATCTCGAAACTGCTCCAGGTGTTGTATGTCAGGGCCTTCGTCGAGGATCATCCGGTCTCGGAGTTTCCCGTGACGATAAATCTTACGAATCCGGGCTTGTGTCACTCGGAGCTGGGCCGTGAAGTGAACACGTGGGGTTTCTGGTTCATCAAGCTAATCCTCGCACGGTCTATGGAGGTCGGGAGCAGAACGTTGGTCCATGCCGGCTCCCAGGGTGCCGAGTCTCATGGCCAGTATCTATCAGACTGTGAGATTTCAACGCCTAGTCCTTTCGTCACTAGCAAGGATGGCAAAGAAACTCAGGTTCGTGTGGTGGCGGAGCTCACTGCGAAGTTAGAGGCCATCAAACCAGGTGTAACGCGTGCATATAGCCGCTAGGGACACCAGGAAGAAGCAACACATGCCGTAGTGAAGAGGTAGCAAAGCCCTAATCGAAACGATGAATGAAATTAGTGGTATTATTCTAATTATTCGAGGTATGAACTCACAGTAGGTCTTCTAAGGTCCTTAGTGATAAAATGAACAGAATGCCTTTAGAATAGGGGCTCCTTGCTCGCTTGGACTCGGAGATTGGCTTTTCTATATACTTTGAAGGCAAGTAGAATCAGTCAAATAAGTAGGGGACTGGTTGATCAGAATAAACGGATTGATTTCTCTGAAAAAGAATAAGCTATGGCAAGATAGAAAGTCTCATGAGATGATTCCCCCTACAACTGGAGCGAATATCCTTGATCAAACATTGTGATGAGAGAGCCGGTTTGTTGTGTAGAACTCTGGAGGAAGTGAAAGGAGTAGTTAAGGCAATGATCGATTCATCCTGATTGTAGATAAAACTTTCGATGCAGTTGTCAGACAATGCTATCTTGAACAAGCTATTTTATTAGCCTAGCCACCTACAAACCTTAGATGGTACTACCGAGATTATATCGTAATGGAACGCAGCCGTCATTTGCTTCATAGCCATTCTAGACAATTAGCGAGCACTCCCATGGCTATTTTGGCTGTGAATCACATTCCCTACTTAAGCATGCTATTATTTGGCTATGTGCCATTAATGCAACTATACTGGCAACCAATCAACCCTCCACCTTGTCCGCAATCGGATATCCCAAGCTCCTCGGCTGTGTGACTTGATCATCCACTGCATAATAGGTACCTAAACAGTAACCCGAATGCGTCATTTTGAATGTTTCTCATTTCCCCTCAGCGCTCAATTCACACCATTGTCCATTAAACTGAACTACCCAACGATTAACATGTCTGACCAGGACGCCACTACCCCTCGGGTCTTTCTGTGTCGCCATGGTGAGTTACTTAACTGTGATAGCTGTGAAATGGCCCGAGTTCTCCAGTTTCAATGCTAATATTCGATCGTGTGTTTAAGGCGAGACAGAATGGACGCTAAACGGACGCTATACCGGAGTCACAGACCTCGACTTAACGGCCAACGGTATGAACCAAGTTCGCGGGAGCGGCGCATTTCTCGTCGGTCCTGGAAAATTGATCGAACCGGACAGTGTTGCTGGGGTTTTCGTTAGCCCACGCAAGCGTGCACAAACAACGTATAGTCTTTTGTTTGGTGGCAATGTCGACCATTCGCAAGTCCCTGCAGACAGGGTCACGGTAACGGAAGACATTGCGGAATGGAACTATGGCGATTACGAGGGCCTCGTCACCAGCGAGATAAGAGATCGCAGAAAGGCGAAGGGCTTGGACAAGAGCACCCCTTGGGATATCTGGCGAGATGGGTGCGAGGGTGGAGAGTACGCTACCAACTATCATATCTGCTTTGCCCCAGCACCGTCTTACTGATTTAGATCATGGAGTCTTATAGGTCAGCACAAGAAGTCACGGATCGCCTCGATCACCTGATTGCGAAAATCAATGACATCCATCGTCCATTTATGCAGGGGGAGGCTCCGGCTGACGTTGTTCTTGTAAGTCCCTGGTTGTTCATTTGGGGTGTTATTGCTGACTGTAGCGATTGCAGGTGGCCCATGGACTTATTTTGCGTGCTTTTGTCAAGCGCTGGCTCCGAATTCCAATGGCAGATCACTTCTCTATTATGATGCCTCCAGGAGCAATAGGCATCCTAAGGTAAACTAGAACACTATGAAATCAGAATAACAACTAACGATACATAGTTACAAAGATCACCTAATTGAAAAACCTGCCCTGCTCGTTGGTTTGGCGCCACCGCCAGAAAAAGGTTAAATAGGTACACAGGTGATGTGTGGAAATAGGCCGCGGGCTTTTTGCAACTAGACTACACTTGAAGTTGTCTAACGTATAACACACTCCTGTAAGGAGGGAAACAACGTAAGAAGGAATCAGAAGCTGTGAGTGATGTTATTCCTGAGGTTAAGTTTCGATAATAGCGAGATATTAATAGTTTTGTTCAAAGAGACTTAGAGGAGCTCGATTCGACCACACCTCAATCCGTACCCTAAATATATATAAGGTATCTATATGCGACATGCGATTAAACTCAACCCACCGCTAAACAAAGTACACGCCAAGCGGCATAGGTATCGGTAGTATAGAACCAAGAGATCCAGGATGCTAAGGGACACTTTAGAGTCATCTTCGGCCAGCTTTATAAGAAGGTGGTGACTCGTCAGCTATTTGTTGTCTCACAACAGTAAGACCTGCCTTCCCAAGTAGCAAATTAGGACTCGGAGGCATAATAGGTATAGAAAGATGTCATGACAAGCGCAAGGACACTCTTACAAGCGAGGGGCCTAAGGTGTCGCGAAAGAAAGGCAGAAACTCTTGATATAGACAGTTCTCGAAGACGTGTAAATGAATGTTGGCCCGAGGCCGCTGGTGTCGCGTCTAAGGGCCAGCACCGGGCCTCTCCAGTGCTCGTGGGTGGCGGACGAGAGGATACTGAGGCCGGCGACGACGGCGCAAAGCCCCTCAGCAGCCTTACGTCGGGGTGACTGCGGCTGTAACCCTGTTGGATGAGATAACGCAGTAGTGAGAGGCGGTAGATCCTATACCCTCTCCTTTGTCGTCTCGATTCGCGCCGATCGAGAGAGCTGTGCAAGAAGAATACGCTGCTTTCGTCCTCTCTCCTCCTTTTCCCAGTGATTCCGAAGAACGGCGTAGTCCGTAGATTTATCGACTTATTAGTAGCTCGATAGAGAGTGTGAAGAGGGTTATGATTATTTCAGTTTACATGTTCAGCTATACAAGTAAATTATAGCACTTGACTAAGTCATAATATTTCTTACTAAAACCCCAAGCACCTGGATTCTGAAGTAATCGCTATTCAGCCACACTGCAACGTTTGGCCTAGTTTCCAACCGGAACCCACTCCATAACGACGGGGAACACTGAAAGGTCAGAAGTCAGTGATTACTCTCTTCGGTGAGATCTGAGGGGGTTTTCCAGAACAAGACCGGGCCCACAATACAAGCCCTACCCGAGGGTTCACTCTTAAAAAGAGCTATAAGGAGACTAATTATCAATTTTACTTACTGCCAGCACCCGCCGGGGGAGTCTCTGGACTATAGCAGTTAGGCGGAATGCGAAACTCTAACTGCTGAGCGTCCGTGGCGTTTGCAGGAGGGTGTTGGATATACCACGTGAAAATGGTGCCACCGTCCGTTCCAGGAGCATAAGTCGAAAGGTAGAGCGGAGCCTCGCCAACCTGGACGCACACACTTCTAGTTAGCATGGTTGATCTAGGTATACGGCAAGATGCCGACTAGCCACCACCACCGGCTCTATAGAAGCACCAAGCATTGAGGGCGCATGAGAGTGTTGAGGTGAGAGAGCTTACGTAGCTCCAAAGAGTTGTCCAGACCGGATCGCCATAAACATCTTGGTCCCGGCAAAGGACGTCGAAGGCCTCGCACAACCAGTCTTTTCGGCCTTCTGCCACCGATGCGATGCTATAAGAGGGTTTGGTATCGTCTGCTAGAGCTTTGAAGTAACGGAACGTAGCACAGTTGTCACCTTCGTCGGTAACAAGATGACCGTCCTGGTTGAGGCACCCGACGGTATCCGCGGTGATATTTCGAGGATAGCCTTGTCTCCAGTACGTAGAACCTGGGTGCATGTAGACCTTTCCAGTGCCTTCAAAATCCCAGTTAATTTCCCTATAATCCGGGCTATCTGGTAATCAGCCGGGTCATCTTGGGGAACACATTCGTCTTGAGCCACCGCAACTGCGGCTGCGAGGAGCATCGATGCGATCTTCGCGTTGAACTTCATAATGAGAGGGGAGCCGAGTGAATATTGTTTAGAGGGTGAAGTCGTAGGTGTGTTGGTGATAGTGTATCCCAAAGCACGTCTGGTGCTAACAGTCAATTATATACTCGTTACTTGATAGGATGCCTTTTGGAGACAACTTGGGGGTTTGTCATCTATTTCCACTTAGTCTAATACATTGCAGTGTGCCCCTGAAGAAAATACTAGCCACACATAATGATCACTAGGATTACTGTAAAGTCTTTAAAGAAGTTGTTACTATCTTTAAACTTATGCCTACTTTTAGCCATCACGTAATAAATGGGGCGATCCACCTACCCTCTCCCAAGTGTTCATCCAAGCATTGGCATGGGAATCGCTAGTTACGTGCCCATCTACTTTGGATATTATTTTACGCCAACTTAAAAGTTAAAGCTGTGCATTTCTTAAGAGGCGACACCTCTCTCCCTGCTCCCTGGCCCATGACCGTCAAGTAATAGACAGACAATACGACGTTTATTTTAAGCATACGAGAGTTCGCTCCTCTCGGCCTTGGCATCGGCCTCTAATATAACGTAAAGCTACTGTAGTATGGGCACAGCAAGTCAGCCCACAGTCATCTTTCGCTGTTTCCGTGTAACTGTTCCGTCAAATGGCGTGAGATTCAGTACAAAGAGCTGATATCACGATATCATTCAGACGAAGAATGCATAAACCTTATTCCCACCACAATTCCGGCGCAAGATGTACTAAGAGCCCTGATCGGCCGGTCGGGAGCATCTGACTCTTCACACTATCATGGGTGTTGCAGCGGTGATGCTGCTTGTTTCAGGTCTCTTTGCCTGATAGTCTATCTGCTAAAAGACACTCTACCATCTTTACCGAGGAAGGTAAGAGGCGCTGATCATTTTCCTAAAGTAATGGTTCGTAGATATTGGTACAGGTTCGAGTTCTATTTCGAATGTGAGCGATAGCGCACAGGCTCAATGCCGCTAGGGCAGATCCATATGGTCGAGTTCTATTTCCTTGATTAAGTGGTCTGTTAGTCTGAGGTGTTTGTGTTTTCCATGTTCTTGGGAGTACTTAGTGCTGGAACCAATGGACGAGCTTACTATCTAATTCTTCAACTTCCTGCACACTTCAAGTTGGCCGGGGAAATCCGGTCCACGTAAAATACTATAGTAGCGATCCGAAAGCTGGACTACTTAACTTACGTGTACTTGGAACCGAGAGAAAATAGATTAACACAATGCATGGTTTTTCGTAAGTACATGTTTTGTATTCTCGCTTGTTGAAATCCAGATAGATTGCTGCATATGGTCTATCTAATCTGTGATGACCGCACGGATAAACTTTGGCCCGAGGTGGTGTTCTTCAGTTGAATCGGCCAATGAGATTCAGTCCTCGTTTCTATTGCTGCTGACGCCACTTCGGCGAGATATCTAAAGCACCACCTTGCTCTCTTTCGTTGCTTGTAATGATAGGCACAGAATACCCCCTGTCTCTATCCAAAATTGTGTCAAGAGCCGTCAAGATGTCACTAGACTACGAATACAGGCCACTGCGAACTCGCGCCGATATTCGAGTGCTAGAATTACTTCCGGGTCCTTTTGACAACCCCATCATGCATTGCAATATCGTCTCTACCAACATCAAGGCAGCTACTGGCAAGTTCGAGGCCCTCTCCTACACTTGGGGCGACCCAACTCCTTGCAAAACCATATTCTGTAACGAAAACAATGCTCGACTTGATGTCCCTTTCAACTGCTACAACGCGCTCCGTTACCTAAGGCACCGAGACAAGATTCGAATTATGTGGATCGATGCGATCTGCATAAACCAGACCGATGTAGCGGAGCGAAATTCCCAAGTTTGGATTATGGACAATATCTTTGCCGCTGCCGGCCAAACCATTGTCTTTCTAGGAGACAGTACGCCAGGAAGTCGAACCTTGTTCCAGCATCTAGCCGAAACCGATCAATGGGTTCGCTCCGGCCATAGTACCGATTTCCTACCCAGACCAAAACAGAGCATTATTTTTGAAATGGAACAGCTATTCAACCGGCCTTGGTTTTACAGAATATGGGTTATTCAGGAGTTAATGAACTCTATGAATGTTACACTGATGTGCGGTCACGATTTAGCAAGTTTGTATGTACTCGACAAGTGCCTTTTCGGCTATGAACGCAACACGCGTGTTATCAAAGTCTACCCGGCACCAATCGAATTATACCGCAAGAACGTCAGAGAAGACTTGCGTGCTTATTCAACCCCGGCTCAACAAATATGCCTACTCGCGGCTAAAACAGGTCTAAGCAAGTCATCGGACCCACGAGATCGGATCCTAGCTCTGACTCCTTTAGTCAAAAATAGGCCACTGGAATTAATGAACCTCATTGACTATAATAAAAGCATCGAGGCAATTTTCTACGAGTTTGCCCTCTTGTTGCTCTCGGACGGAGGCCTCGCTCTACTAAGTATGATTCGAAATCCTCATTCCAGAGACATGCCATCCTGGGTTCCGGATTGGTCCAAAAATTACGATAAGGATCGCTGGTTGGAAGATCCGGCAGATTTTTTCGCCCGGGTTAAGTCTTCCAAAGACTATAAAGATTTCAACATCAGCAGCCCTACGGTCTCTAGTGACGGGAATAACTTGGTAGCTAGGCTCCTTATTGTCAAAGGCCTTCGATATGGTTATATTGATCAGCTAGGCCCGTTGATACATATTGACCAGCAAGACGCTTCCAGCAGGATAAAATCTGTTCACAACCTGGTTGCTGATCTTAACTCTATAAGACGTGGCTTCAACCTCTCTCATTGGCCTGGTTCCATCATGAAGGGTAAGTTCGGTATGCATATGGGCTCGGCTTTGATTTTATACGCTAATATTTCAGCCCTTCGACGCATACAAGTGCAAGACATATTTGACTTATTAAAGGCTAGGATGATTTTCACTGTATGCCTTGAACTTTAATATTTAACGTAGAGACGGGATTCCGTGCTGACTGTCGAGCACAGGGAACGATAGGTGACGACATCAGTTCTAACATCGCACGCTCATGCAACGACAGAAGAATTTTCCTTACATCTGACGGAAGGCTCGGCATGTCCCCCAAAGAGGCACAGCAAGGTGATATCGTGTGCCTCATAAAAGGTGCCATGGAACCGTGCATCTTACGGGAAAGAGACTACAGTCAATGGAGCATTATTAGTGGAGATAGTTTCCTACTTGACATGCAAAAGGCGTATCTGCGGTCGGGATTTGGTCGGTTTTCCGAGTATGTGATCGACATTATTCTCGACCGAGAAGAGGAATTCATAATTTCTTAAGAACGAAGGGGGTACGCTGCTCAAATTTCAAGGGACAAAACATGTGTTAAGTCTGAATTTAAATCCCAAAGATTCGAGTCAGGCAGGATACTAGATATCGGGGGCAACCAGCTACTCGCCACCGGAGGCCCAACTTGGGATTTAGGTTGAAAGGAGACGGGCTAGGTCGAAGTCCAATATCGCCCTACTTCGTAAATATAATACCAGTATCTGACTTTGTTAGATTGACAATAATTGTATATACCCAAGGCTGGAAAGTCATTATATTTACCGACGGAGGTAAAGGGGTTCGGTACTCTACATAGTAGTCATTCGCTGCGTTCAGGACTATCCCGATCATCATCGCTGGTTGCCTAAAACCAAAATGGGAGCAAACCAACTAGATAAGACTTAAAGTGATCATCAACACCTTGCTTGTTGTGTGAAGCGATACATACGATTTATCACCGTTACGTTACCATCATCAAGCTCTCTCTTAGATTACCTCCTTCAAACATCAAAAGTCGCCGTTCTCAGAAGCAGAAAATCGTCAATACCACCAGGGCCAACCCCAACCAGAAGCCATTGAGCAGACGAGATGTGGCCTCAGACTTTGTACTCGCTGCTGGTGTAGCTACCGTTACTGTAATAGCCGAGCCTGATTCTCCTGAAGTACTCGTAGTAGGCAGCGCGTCCGAGTTTCCAACTGTCCTCGTGGTGGTGGGTCGCGCTCCGCCACTCGAACTACCCACCGTCACTACAACAGTCGTGGCACCTTGCGAGCTAGCCATTGTGTCACCGACAGTTGAAGCACCAACAGTGATCACCACCGTTGCAGGTCCACTAGTGCTTGTTGGAGGGACGCTTAAAGGTGGAGATGACTGCGGTATGGATGATGGCGAGTCCGAGTTCTCAGAGAGGTAGCATGAGTCGTTCCTCGAGTTGCAGCTTGAGCCGGGTGGGCATTTATAAGAGCTCAAGCCATTGCCGCCTGTGCAGATAACGCTAGGCTGGGGTATCTGTTGCTTGACATCAAAATATATCCTATAATACCAGCACGCCATCTGAGACTTACAGGGCCTGATCCGAACCCGCATCGTGTCGTGTCGTTGATGTCACAGCATGTCTCTTGGCTAGTCCCAATGCCGACACACACACCAGGACGCTATGTCGCAACATCCACCGGCACAGCAATCCGATCCCACAGCGCAGCAATGGTGGTAATCTCCAGCGCTGCAGGCTGTGTATATCACTTGTGTTGAAATGGGTAGCTGGTAAAAGCCGATGGCTGGGTACAACGCCCCACACCTATACGCTATATAAACTGAAGTACTCCTTTCTACTTCTGTATATTGAATAATTCTATAATCAATAGAATAATAATAATATTAACCATAACCTATTATTTAACAGGTTATAAGCCTAAAAGCTTATAGCTGTATATTATCTAGTAAATTTACTACTATTATTATTATTATTATTATTATTATTATTATTATTATTATTATTATTATTATTATTATTATTATTATTATTATTATTATTATTATTATTATTATTATTATTATTATTATTATTATTATTATTATTATTATTATTATTATTATTATTATTATTATTATTATTATTATTATTATTATTATTATTATTATTATTATTATTATTATTATTATTATTATTATTATTATTATTATTATTATTATTATTATTATTATTATCCTATTATTATTAAAGCATGCTGCTAACTTTTTTATTAAGTTATATTTACTAGAAATATACTATTACTTTATATTACTACTTACTTAATTAAAGCTATACTTTAAAAAAGCGGGCTATTCGCTACTTTTTTACAGAAGCCTTAATACAACCATATTAATAACATACTAAATAAAAAAAAACCTTTATTTCTAAATCAACCCCTTTTATATTACGATTAAAAAAATTAATTCTTATTAAATATTTCACGATATTTATTAATAAATATTTACTGTTTAATCAGCTAAAACTAAAACTTTATGCTAATTAAAAGTATAAGCTACTAAACAGTATAAAAAGCTCTATAGTTACTATAATAACGAAATCACCTATAAAAAAATAAAAAAATAAATACAATATTAAAAACGTTTTAAACTTAAAAAAGTATAAAAAATTCACTTATAAATATTAAAATCTTTCTAAAATATAATCTTAAAACTTGTTTACTATAAATACTACTTTATTTTTAATTTTTTAACAAAACTAACTTTTTATACGTTATTAAAACAATAAAGCACTATATATCCGCATAATTTTATACACATTTTAATCTCTTTAAAAAAAACCACTTAAATATTAACTACATGCTTAATTTATTTTCTACTTATTCAAGCTTTTTTATCTTAAAAAACGTATTATTTATATTTATATTTAAAAACTTAAAAAACGTTAACTTATTTACTTTTAAAATTATTACTTAAAAACTTTTATTAAAACTTATAAAAATATTAAACTATAAAACTTTATTTAATAAATTAAGTTTACTTATACTATTATTTTTAACTTTTTTTATAAATACTAATACTACTACTAAAACTAGCTTTTATTACTCTTTAACAACTTCTACAATATTAACTATTAATACTATTTAAAATATCCAATAATATATAAACAAAACTATAAACTATCCCTATACTTAAATCCCCAGCAAAATATTTCCGCTTTTTAAAAAGAATAACAAACTATATTAACACGTTAAAATATAAAAATTACTTACCTAGTAAAAAAAACGTTATTAAGCTAATTACTATACTAAACATATTAATAAAAAAAAATCTATATAAAACATAAAAAACCTAGATAATAAGTTAATAAAAAATCTTAAAAAGCATTAAAATCCGCCTAAAAAATAATCTAAAAAAAACGTTAAAATTATTTAAAATAACTAACTTTAATTTAACCGTTATAAATATTTAAATACACTTATTAAATACTTATTAATTAATTAAAAATATTATATTTTAAAACCTATTCTTTAAATAAAAAATTACCTTTTTAAACACTAAAAAAATAGTTTTAGTACTAGCTTTTAAATTATAGTTATTTAAAACAAAATTTAAAAACTTATTTACTACTTATATAATAAAAAAACTTTATTTAATTATAAAGTTCTTAAAATTCTTAAATAATAAATATTTATACTTCGTTTTTACTTTTTATAAATAAATACTTTTATTACTATTAAAAATAATAACGTAATATAAGTTTAAAAAGTTATATTTAATCTCGCTTTTATTAAAACATAATAAAAAAAATAAACGAAAAAAGTTTAAAGCTAAACTATTAAAAGCAAAATAGTACTATTTATAAGAAAAAACTAATAAAACAAACATAAGCTTTAAAAAAAAAAAAAAAACAGCTATAGTTATAACCATTACGTAAAAATAAAATAAAAAGTTATTAATTACTTTTTTAAAGCCTGCTTTTAAAAACACTTTAAACTAGTTTTAATTATTTAAAATTTTAAAAATAAAAATAACCCTAAAAAATATAAAATAAATAAAACTTTAAATATATAAACTAAACTAGTTTTATAAAGTATAAAAAAAACTAATAATAAACTAATTAAAAAAAGAATATTTTTAACTATTAAAAATATAATATTAAAAAAAAGCCTACTATTATAAAAGCCTAGTATTTTTAATAGAATATTTAATAGTTTTAACTTTATTAAATTTAATAAAACCTATATAAAAAACTAACTATTAGGGATTACAACCTCCTAGTTTAAGTTAGCACTTACTAAATCAAAAATATAAGTATCCTTAACGTTCTCTTTTTTTTAATACTAAATAGTTAACTTTATTAATAATACTGCTTACTATAACATATATTGCAATACTTTTTGTAACTATGCTTATTTTGTAATAAGTAATGTTTATTTAGCTAAAATATAAACTATTAACTTTACGCGCAAGTAAAAAGCACGTTTAAAAACTACGATTATTTGTTATAGTTTTTAATATTTAAGTTAATAACAGTAACGTTAAAAACAAAAATAGCAAAAACAACTTTAATACTTTTACGATTTAAAAAAAATACGCTTAAGCTAATAATAGTAAAAATTACTAATATTTTAATAATTAATAAATATAATAACTAGTAGTATAAATAAACGTTATCTAGTTATAACAAGTTAAGCAGGTTTAAGATTTTATCGACCGTAACTTATACTATAATATAATTATTTGCAAAAAAAAAAAATTAAAGCTTATAATATAAAAAATCGCTTAACTTAATATTTTATTTAGATCGCTTAATTAATTTATACGAATACTTAAACTTATAATATAACTATATTTTAAAGATTAAATTATTAACTTAAACTAATTTTTAGCTTATTTTAAAAACACTTTTAAAATCGTTAAAGCTTTAATTTTTAGTAAAAAACTTAACGAACTTTTTAATAAAAACACTTATTAAACTTTAAAAGCTATATTTAATAATAAAATTAAAGCATTTTTAATACTTTATATGCTAAAAAATCCTATACGTTAGTAAGAACTACTAATTTTAATAATAACTTTATAAAAAAGCTAAAAAAAAAGCTAAAAATTATAATTATTTAGTTAAAACAAAATTAAAAATCTTAAAAAAATTACTGTAATTAACGTTAACGTAGCTTTTTTATAATAAATCTTAGTATTAATTATAGTTATTACTAACTTAAAATTAAAAACGTAACTAAATATAGATTTATTAATTTTAGCTAATTTTAAGCTAGCTTTAACGTTTAAACCAGTAAAGTTTATATAGAAAATTTCCGATATTAAATATTTCTAACTAAACATCCTTATAAAAAAAAGCAGCAGTTAAGCTATTTTCTATAATAAAAAATTTATTATATATATAAATGCTTATTTATAAGTATAATATATTTAAAATTAAACAATCACGCTTAATAAAACTAACGCTATAATAAACAAAAAATAAATTTTACTTAAAAAAAAAACATTATAATAGTAGTTTTAATAATTTTTACTAAAAAATACAAAAAGTTATAAAATAACAATAACTATATTCACGATAAATATAATAAAAAAGTTTAGTATTTAACTTAATATAATAAAAAAATAGTTTAAAAATAATAAATATATTATAAAAAAATAATATTTAATAAGTTAATTAAAATATACACTATAAACGTTTTTAAATATATTAAAACATAAAATAATATAAAAAAAAATAGCATTTTATCCGGTTATAGAATATAATATTAACAAAACTATAAAAGCTAATATTTAAGCTAAACAGTTAAATAATAGCTAAATATTTAAATATACTAAAAAAAAAACAGTTATTTTTATTTTAAGAACTAGTAGTTAAAATAATAATAACTAAATTAAAAAATAGTTATTTTAATTAAAATAGTAATAACAATAACAACGTTAATATTAACATAAACTAGTTTAAAAAGAGCTAATAATGTAGTTAAAACTTTAATTAAAACAGAAAATAAAACTTAAATTAATAATATTTTTAAAAGTACTAAAAATCTCGCTTTTTTTACTAATAATAAAGCTAAATAAAACTATAAAGCAGAAATATACTAAGATCTCGTTTTTTAAAAATATTAAAACGTAGATTTCAATAAAAACAACGTTTAAAAGCAGAACTATCTTATAACTTATATTAAAATCGTAATAACAAAAAATAACAATAATTATAATACTAAAAATTTAAGCAATATAAACAATATAATAATAGTTTTTAAACTTATTTTAATAAGAAAATAGTATAAAATATTAAACTAAATATAGCTAATAAAAAAAAAGCTTTAAATACTAACAAGTATTTTTACTTTAATAAAAGCGAAAATAAAATAAGCAGTAATAGTTATATAGTTATTAAAACTAGCAAAATTATTAATAATACTAATACTTATTTTATATATAACAGTAAAATAATCGTTAAAAAAAAATAAAATAAAAACGTTCTTTAAAACTTACTAGCTATAACTTGTTTTAAATACTATATTATATTTAGTTTATTAAAAATAGTTTAACGTTACGTAGTTAAAAACTATAACATAAAAAAAAATAAAAAACATAAAATAATTATTAAAATCGATTTTATACTTATAATATTAGTAATATTAGCAGTAATATATAATAGTTTTTTTATATAACTAGAACAAGTTATTAAAACGAACCTTAAGCTTGTTTTAAACAAAAAAGTACAGAAAAAAACGACTTATTTTAAAATTAAAATATAATTTAATATTAGTAAAAACAAAGTTAATATATATTTTAATACTAAAAGCTTTAATATACTAGTTAATTAAAAATTTATTTAAAAATTTGCAAAAAATCCTAAAATTAAAACTATTATACTTATAGCAGTTAATAATATTAGATTAATAATTACGATTATAAAAAAAGTTATATTCGATTTTTATATTAAAAAAATAATTAAAAATCTTGCTATATACGGCTACTTTAACGTAATAGCAAATATTATTAAAACATTAAAGCTAAACATATTTATTAGCACTAACTTTATATTAAAATATAGCGTAAAAATTAACTTTATATATTAATCTTACGTTTTTAAGTTTATACTAAAACTTAAAATAAAAAAAAAAGCAGAAATAAAACTATTATATTAAAAAGTATAATATAAAGTTATTATAAGCTATTAAGTTATTATTTTAGTTATAATAACTGCTTTTATTAACGTAAATTACGTTATATTTTTTAGCTTTATTAATAAAAAAGATCGTGTAGTGCAGTTTTATTACTTTTAAAAAAGTTACTAGTTAGTATATAATATAACAATAAATAAATACAGCTTAAAAAAAGTTATAATATATAACTTATACGTTTAGTTAGTTTAGATTTAAACGAACAAACATTTAAAAGTTATTTATAAATATTAAAGTAATAAAACCGCTTAAATTGCAAATTAAGCTAATATAATATATTATTAAAAAAATAATTATACTTATAAAGAATAAACAGTTATAGTAATATACTTTAATAATAAAGTTATTAAAAGCATGAAAGCGTTTTTAGCAGTATTTAAAAAATAAAATAATTAAGTTTTAATAAAAACTAAAACAGCTAATCTTACACTTTTATATAGTATATTATAACTAATAAATATATTAACTATTAAATTAATAATTAAAGTAGTTATAGTAGCTATTAACTAAAATATAGTTATTAAAATTTTAGCTTTATTTAATAAGTACGATATATTTTATAATAAAAAAGTAATATTTATATTAAAAAACTAGAAAA